>JAOXJP010232230.1:0-10504 GCA_025762735.1 Platanus orientalis | reverse complement strand
ATTACTGTGGTCAATGAGCTCCAAAATTCCAGTCCCCCAAGATTATGTCAATAGCTAGAACTTCAGAGTACCACCCCCCAAATCTATCACAAATTTGGTATGGACCTTTCCTACATTGCAGAATTTACACAGCTCCACATTCAAATTCCACTCTAGATTTCCTAGAAAGATGGGAATGCAGAATACCATATAACCAAACCTATCAAGATACTATTTAAGCTTGCTTGTTTATGCAGGAGTACTCTACAAAAAATAGGGGATGCTAAGCAAACAACATTTCACACAAAAAGTCCTTCGAAAAACCTCATTTTAAACAAAGCCCATCAGCACCAAATTCTTTATTGAAAAACACTTCTAGTGTTGGTGTCTCGAATTCAACCCAATGTGTAACCTGTTTATGTGATCTAGAGAGAAACCCAATGACCGGACTAGGACAGAATTTCTAACCTGTACCATGAATCAATTCGTGGGCCGACACAACTCACTCTGTGATTAGGTTTTTTCATGGGTTAAATAGGGGTTTCTTGGGAACAGAACAGCCGCACTGTAATATTGTTCTTCATGCAAATTATCTCACCATTTTCACCTGTGGATATAGGCTTTAAACCAAACCACATAAATCATTTGTGTATTTTATGGTTTGCTGTTTTTACTATTTTATTTCTTTTTCAACCTCAAAATCTAGGGTTTATGCACAACAACCTCCCTTCTAACCACACATTTTATGTCCATGCTTGGTGCCATAAAAGTTGACATCTATCCTACAAAAAATTCAAACCCACTACACATTTCCAGCCATGACTCCAATACAGAAAATAAGAGAAGAAAAAAAGATGTTCACTACATAGTCAAAATACAACTCAAAGGGAAAACGTAATCCTTGACTTCAGACACATTTCCAGCCCTGACACTGCAGGATGGATAATGTAATCGTTGACTCTCCAATAAAGCCATATTTCCGGCCCCTACCATTGTAGCTCTGGAAGAAAAAGCCACTGTTAACGATCCATGCAATTTCATTTAATTATTAATTAGAAGGAAAAAAAACCCTAAACCTGAACATGTTAGAATAGAAGTTGGAACATGCTGGGGTTTCTAGGCCAAAACCCAATAAAATATACGAAAAATATCAGCTCAGCGCGACCCAAGTTTGTTCTAGTGCAATTTGACGGATTGGTTGGCATTTGTGGACCTCTATTAGAACTTGCTTAGAAATCCCAGCTAGTTCTATGGTTGGAGGATATCATATACAATCACACAAGTGGTTGTGATTTGACTAAAATTTGATATTCAAATCTCAAAAGTGTCAAATCACTACCACCAAATGTGACTGTGATAGGCCTATATCGTTTGTAAAGTGAATTCGAATGGTAGACAATTCCATCTCGAAGAGCCCTTGGGATTTGGTGTGCTCCTTAACGAATGCCTAAGCTACGCTCATATGCAGGGGTGGACAAATGTGCCGAAAAGTGAAAATCACCCTAAAAAAAAGTAACGCAGATTTGGTGCACCCCCTTATGAACACCTAAGGTCCACCTGCATGCAGGGGCAGACACATACTGTTGAAAAAGTGATTTACTCTTTTTGGGGGTGTGATTTTCACTTTTCAATGTTGTGTCTATCCCTGCATGTGGTAGGCCTTAGGCATTCGTTAAGGGGGCACACCAAATCCTGGGAGTAAAAAAGGGTAAATCACTTTTTTGCCTTGAGAATTTGGTTAGACCACCTGAGATCAGCCTAAGGTAGGGCTGATGTTAGGGGTTGACACATCAACATTAAAAAGTAAAAAGCATCCCCAAAACGCTCTGGATTGGGTAAGACAACTTAGAGAGTGTCAAAAGTAAGAATGACATCAGAGCCAAAAAATGAATAGCTTCCCCCCAAAAAGTGAATATCACTTTTTCGGCACTGATGAATCAGCCCTAATATCATTCTTACTTTAGTCACTCTCTAAATTGTCCTACCAAATCCTGCCTCCCCCAAAAAGTGCGGGCCCTAATGTCATTCTTACATTAGGTGAACTTTAAGTTGACCTACCAAATCC
Organism: Platanus orientalis; assembly: GCA_025762735.1. Taxonomy (NCBI): domain Eukaryota; kingdom Viridiplantae; phylum Streptophyta; class Magnoliopsida; order Proteales; family Platanaceae; genus Platanus; species Platanus orientalis. The sequence continues at coordinate 8,460 of JAOXJP010232230.1, read as the reverse complement.
TACCTCCCCCAAAAAGTGTGGGCCCTAATGTCATTCTTACATTAGGCGAACTTTAAGTTGTCCTACCAAATCCTGCCTGCAAAAAGTGGTAGACAGATTAGGTAAAGACAACTTAAAGAGGGGCTAAAATTGGAATGACATCAGGGTCAACACATCAGTGCCAAAAGTGAAAAACATCCCTCCAAAAAGTGTATTTCACTTTTTTTGTGCTGATGTGTCAGCCCTGATGTCATTCCAACTTTAGCCACTCTCTATGTTTTCTTACCAAATCCGGCCTCCAAAAAGTGTAAGTCACTTTTTTGGTGTTCATGTGCGGGCCCATAATGTCAGTCTTACCTTAAGCACACTTTAGGGGTCACACTAAATCTGAGGCAACTTTTTCAATGTCATGTGTCTGCCCTAACCTATGAGCCAATCTTAAGCGTTCATTAAGGGGGCACACCAAATGAGCATTCGCTCAAAAAGATATTGGTGACCAAAGAATATTTCATGTGGCAGAAGGAGTTGGCCATATCACCCCTTTCAACCCTTTCAAATTATTAGCACTCTAGGAAACGAAACCTCTTTCTTGGTTACTTATCATTAAAAAAGTTAATTTTTTTTGTTGATAATTGAGTTCTTTAAACATTGACCGCTGATAACAGAAGGGTTAAATACATAATGGGTGGGCCATACAGATAATGTGAACAAATAGGTTGAACACGTGGTTAATGCAAACGTCAATACAACCGAATAATTTTGGGTCAATGCAACCGAGTAATCTGTTTTTATGGACAAGTGGATGACCCACATCATCTCTCTATATGGTTGAAACAAAAGAAATCACTTACTACGACTTTTAAAAGGTCACCTTTAATCTCTTATAGCTTATATAATCATATTTTAAGTCCAACCAACTCGGGTTGGGTCAGGTTATGAGTTGAACCATACCTTATTGGCACTTAACAAACCTGACCAGCAGGTCATTACACTATTAAGGATCAACGTGTTTGTTAGGCTCCATCTGTTTGTGGACCCTAAAAAAAGAGTGACATAGATTTGGTGCACCCCTTTCTGAACACCTAAGGTCCACCTGCATGCAGGGCAGACACATACTGTTGAAAAAGTGATTTACTCTTTTTGGGGGGTGTGATTTTCACTTTTCAACGTTGTGTCTGTCCTGCATGCGGTAGACCTTAGGCATTCGTTAAGGGGGCACACCAAATCTTAGGGGCAAAAAAGTGTAAATCACTTTTCCGTCCTAGGATTTGGTAAGACCACCTGAGATCAGCCTAAGATAGGGCTGACATTAGGGATTGACACATCAGTGTTAAAAAGTGAAAAGCATCCCTAAAACGCTCCGGATTGGGTAAGACAACTTAGAGAGTGTGTGTCAAAAGTAAGAATGACGTCAAGGCTAACACATCAGTGCCAAAAAATGAAAAGGTTCCCCCAAAAAAGTGATATTACTTTTTCAACACTGATGTGTCAGCCCTAATATCATTCTTACTTTAGTCGCTCTCTAAATTGTCCTACCAAATCCTGCCTCCCCCAAAAAGTGTTGGCCCTCATGTCATTCTTACTTTAGGATAACTTTAAGTTGTCCTACAAAATCCGGCCTGCAAAAAGTGGAAAACAGATTGGTTAACGCAACTTAGAGAGTGGCTAAAATTGGAATGACATCAGGGCCAACACATCAGTGCCAAAAAGCGAAAAAAAATCCCTCCAAAAAGTGTATTTCACTTTTTCTGTATTGATGTGTCAGCCCTGATGTCATTCCAACCTTAACCACTTTCTATGTTGTCTTATCAAATCCGGCCTCAAAAAGTTTAAGTCACTTTTTTGGTGTTAATGTGTTGGCCCCGAGAGTGGATTGTATCCGCTCCTCTCTACCCCATGTTAGGGGCGGGCACATCAGCGTCGACAAATGAAATGCACCCCCCAAAAAAGTGAAAATCACTTGTCAGCATTGATTGCCAGCCCCCTGACATGGGGCAGAGAGGAGCGCTTGTTAAGAGGAGCGGATACAATCCACTCTCATTGGCCCCTAATGTCAGTCTTACCTTAAGCACATTTTAAGTGTCACACTAAATCCGAAGTGACTTTTTCAATGTCATGTGTCTACCCCGACATATAGGTGGATCTTAAGCGTTCATTAAGGGGATGCACCAAATCAGCGTCGCTCAAATAGATATTTGTGACCAAAGAATATTTCATGTGGCAGCTTAATTGGTAGTTTAAGGAGTTGGCCATATCACCCTTTCAAATTGTTAGCACTCTGGGAAACGAAACCTCTTTCTTGGATACTTATAATTAGAAAAGTTAAGTTTTTTTGTTGATAATTGAGTTCTTTAAACATTGACCGCTGATAACTTAAGGGTTATATACATAATGGGCCATGCAGATAATGTGAACAAATAAGTTGAACACGTGGTCAATGCAAACATTAATACAACCGAGTAATTTTGGGTCAATGCAACCGAGTAATCTGTTTTTATGGACAAGTGGATGACCCACATCATCTCTCTATATGGTTGAAACAAAAGAAATCACCTACTAAGACTTTTAAAAGGTCACATTTAATCTCTTATAGCTTATATAATCATATTCAAGTCCAACCAACTCGGGTTGGGTCAGGTTATGGGTTGAACCATACCTTATTAGCACTTAGCAAACCTGACCCAGCAGGTCATTACACTATTAAGGATCAACATGTTTGCTAGGCTCCATCTGTTTATGGAAGAAGTTGAAGAAAATAAAATAAATTTCATAACCGTACAAGTTTGATTGAATGGAAGGTTTGGAGATCCTACAGTTAAACTTTCAAGATCATCTCCAATATTCCTAAAAATATAAATTAAACTTTTTTGATAAAAAAAATAAAACACAGCAGTGAAAGTTCCATTTGAAAGTTGCAACAATTCTGCTTTCCCTCGACTTTTTATTTACAACTAAACACCTTTTCAAGGCCCTGAATCCACCGGCATGATATTATCCAATTCTGGACTGACCCATGTGCTCTCTTTTACCCCAGTTTTGTTCTTTGGGCTGAGCCTAGTGTTACTTCCAGAAAACACGTCATGCAAGTTAATGCTGTACTTACATATAAGTACATGTTCCCTTCTTAAACAAGCGACGTGGGATTTGTACCACCCCTTTAGATGGCCACACGTCTTTATGTGCATACTGCAGGCTAATTTGACTCTAAAACCTATTGTAAGACCCCGAATCAACAAACATGATATTATCCCGTTCTAGGCCAAGACAAGTGCTCTCTCCTAAAAATACGTCATGCAAGTGAAGGTCAGTGCCTATATATAAGTACAAGATCTCTTAATAGTGATTCCACATTGCCTAACTATGAAGGGATCATATGCTTGTATGTAGGTACGATCTTTTTCACTTGCATGACACGTTATTTTCCAAGAGAGAACACTTAGCTCAGCTAAGAATAGGAAAATATCATGTCGGTGGATCCAGGGCCTTACAATTGATATAAGAACTGGATCAGCTTTACGTTGTATACATGAGGGTGTGAGACCCTCTAGAGGGGTGGATTGTTGCAATTTCTCATGCCTAGTTATGAAGGGATCATCTGCTTATATGTAGGGATGTCATTTACTTACAAGACACGTTATTGAATAAAATCAGGGCGAAAAGGTACTTGGTTTAACTCAAAACCGGACAATATCACGCCAGTGGATCCAGAGCCTTACTGAGAGAGAAAATGCATTTCACTGCAATCTCCGATCTATTCCTACAATTCTGAAACTTGATTGAACGAAAGCTACGCTGCGGCAACTTATGAAACAAATTGATGGTTGCTTCACCAGTGATCCAAGTAGGTTTGTTGAAAACCATTTTATCATTCCTGTTTATTTGCTTATAGGCTGTTTGGCAGCCACCTGGAATGTAATTATTTCATTAGAGTTTCTCAAGGCATTTGTAACCATGAGATGATTTCATAATGAACTCATTCGAATTTATACTGATTTGTTAACTACAATTAGAATGAAATCATCTTAGGTTTTTCTATAAAATGAAATGATTTATGTTATCAAGTACAAATTGCTGCAAATCTGAATGAGTTGATTACAAACCATCCTGTTGTTGCTACAAAAGCCTTGAGAAACTCAAATGAAATGATTTCATTTCAGGTGGCTGCCAAACGCAGCCTTATATTTTTGGGGGGGGCGGTGGGGGTAATTCAGAGCTATTATAGGTAACCCCAATCTAAGCACATGAGTGTTTTACCAAAAAATAAAAGAAAAGAAAAAGAAGCACACGAGTGATGGACATGCAATTCAACTGAACAATTCATATTCAAGATATGCAGGCCATTTAAAATTAAAGTTATAATGAGCATAAATCCATCTTGTTTAGACAATCACTTTAGATGGGCAGAGATGAAAGCTTACGTATGAGGAGGTAGGTCAAAGGCAGTTGTTACCCACTTGAAGCTTCATATACCTTCAAAAGTTTCTTATATTCCTTTCTCTGGAAATGTCATTGCATCATGCAAAAGGGAAGGCTGTCTAAAGATCTTTCAAAGATTTCTCAAAGTGCAACCTCAGTGTTCCAATAGCTTAAAGGGAAAATACTCATGCCAGAAAGAGATCATAAATTCCATATTCTCTCATCACCTAACAATAAATTAATAGACGATGAGACAAGGCATATGTTTGCATATACTCACCCAAATTAACGAGTGCCTAAGATGTATTCTCTAACTTTCATTTACATTTAGAGTATGCTTGTGGTGGGAAATGGGTTCCTGAAACTGTGATGGAGAAGCATCAAAGGAGGAACAGACCTTTTGTATACCTCTTCCATTTCCATATTCTCCTGTTTTTATTGTCAAGACAGCTCTTCAGAATCCACTCTTCATTACTGTGGTCAATGAGCTCCAAAATTCCAGTCCCCCAAGATTATGTCAATAGCTAGAACTTCAGAGTACCACCCCTCAAATCTATCCAAAATACATTGACAGGAAATTCTGGTACGGACCTTTCCTATATTGCAGAATATAGACAACTCCACATTCAAATTCCTCTCTAGATTTCCTAGAAACATGGGAATGCAGAACGCCATACAACCAAACTATACTATTTAAGCTTACTTCTTTATGCAGGAGTACTCTACAAAAAACAAAAAATAGGGGATGCTAAGCAAACAACATTCCACACAAAATGTCCTTCCAAAAACCTCATTTTATCACTTCAACAAGTCAAATAACAAAGACACTTCAGGAAGTCTATAACAACCGTAAAGTTATCCTTATCTCCACTAAAACAGATCTTTAACATAGCCCATCAGCACTAAATTCTTGATTGGAAAACACTACTATCGTAATGGTGTCTCGAATTCGACCCATTGTGTAACCCATTTATGTGATCCGGAGAGCAACCAAATGACGGATTTCTAACCTGTACTATGACTCAATTTGAACACGACATGACCCACTCCGTGATTAGGTTTTTTCATGGGTTAAATAGGGGTTTCTTGGGAACAGAATGGCCGCACTGTAATATTGTTCTTCATGCATAGTGAAATTATATCACCATTTTCACATGTGGACGTAGGCTTTAAGCCAAACCATATAAATCATTTGTGTGCTTTATGGATTGCTGTTTTTCCTGTTTTCTTTCTTTTTTCAACCTCGAAATCTAGGATTTCTGCACAACAACTTCCCTTCTAGCCACACTTTTTATGTCCTTGATGCCACAAAAGTTGCCACCAGTCCTACAAAAAATTCAAACCCAGGTGGTATCGACATCACACCTTACTCCAATACAGAAAAAAAGAAAAAAAAAAAGATGTTCACTTCATGGTCAAAATACAACTCAAAGGGAAAACGTAGTCCTTGACTTCAAACACATTTCCAGCCCTGACACTGCTGGATGGATAATGTAGTCGTTGACTCCAACAAACCCATATTCCGGCCCCTACCATTGTCATTCTGGAAGGAAAAGCCACTGTTAACGATTCATGCAATTTCATTAAATTATTAATTCGAAAAAAAAAATCCAAACCTGAACTGGTTGCAAATAGATCACTATTAATTTTCATACTCTAAGATGATATACAAAGCAGACTTTAAAGTTCTAACAAGAATGTAATTAATCCAACACTCAACGGCTGTTTGCTTAAGATATAGTTTAAACCCACCATTAACAGAAACCTGTTGCCATAAAAAGGATGCAGCAGAAGCCATATTCATCATTATTATTTAAAGAAAAAGAATGTGATTTTTTGGGAAGCCAATAAACCTATGGGTTTATTATAATGACCCCGTCCAACCTGACTTAATATTGCGCGATTCTGGGTGACCCAATAAATTGGCACTCTTTGGCCTTAGTTTTGTTTGTGGCTGAGCCAAGTGCTCTCTCCCGAAAGCATGTAAGTGGAGAAGTTCTCTACTTACATATAAGCACAGGATCCCATCCTTACTAACTGATGTGACACATTTATAATTTTTGCAACCAAATGGATCAACCGAAAGATATAACTTGCAAAGGAATTCATTAAATAATCATGGGACCTGAGTTACATCTTCATATCTGTGACTGATGGAGATGGCTTCAGCCTAGAAATTACAATTTATCTACTTGTTATAGGGCCAAATGAATCCTATACAGAGCCCCTTCAACAAATAATGGGTTATAGTAGTATCCCCTCTATGACACTTATTATTTTTATTTTTTTGGAGTAAGGAACTTCTATTACTCTAACAAGCCGTAGCCCAAAGAATGAAAACTTACTAAGACATAAACCAATAAATTCCAACTCTGTTAACTAGAGAAAAGCAGTGCCTGCAAGGCCATGGTGCAAGAGATTATGCGCAATGTTATCCCTCGCCTGCAAAGACCCAACTGATCTTAAGCAGTTCTCAGGGACGACCTCGTCGTCATAGAGCTCAAATTTCAGCTCTGGATCCATTTCTTCATTCCTCATTTCACAGATATTGTGCAAAACACAGCAAGCCCCAAGAACAACCGGCAAGTCCTGGAGCTTCACCTCCGTTCGCTTCTGTAGGCAACTCCACCTCCCCTTCAATTTAGCGAAAGCTTCCTTAGCTACTTGTTGGATCTCCCCAATTTTCTCATTGAAGGCGTGCTGCGTCCAAGTGAGATGCTGGTGGGTGTAAGGCACCAAGACCCAATCCATTAGAGGGTACCCAGAGCTCCCAACGATCCAGGCACCGTTCAAGAGCCCGCCGATCGCTCGTTGATAGAGCCCAGACTTCTCCAAAACTTGGTCGTCAGGCAACGAACCAGGCAATCCAATGCACACATCTGTAAAAACCCCTTTCGGATCAACAACCCCCTGAACTGTGATCGAATAGGAAGTCTTCTGGTTACGGTCTGTGTGTCGCTTGTTGAAATAGGAGGTCACGCTGACCTTGGGAGCGATAATTGGGATGTGGGTTGTGTACATGGATCCAATTACATTGGGAATCCCAGAAATCGATTCGTAATCATCCTTGATTCCCTTCATCGTTTCCTCATCCGGCCATTGCAGAAATTTGGGCATCAGAACAGTTTTAATCGCGGAACAAACCTCAAGAACAAGTTTATGGCAAGTAGAAATCCCCAACCCAAATCGCTTCGACACGAGACGAAGAGGCTCGCCGGTTGCCAACCTCCATATACAGACGGCGACGCGTTGGCGAACAGGGATTGCAGCGCGAAGCATGGTGTCCTCCTTGGCGACAACAGAATTGAGCTCCTCGCAAATCATATCGAAAGTAGCCCGGCTCATCCGAAACGCCCGCCGGAACTCAATCTCTGGGAAATCGGGGTGGTTGCAATGATCCCACCAGGCCCGGGACCGGTCCTTCACCCAAAGCCGGCGGTGGTGGCCGGCAGCTCCTCCACTACTCCCGGACTGAACTGGGTTATCGGATTTAGCCTCAGCCGACGCAGCAACGGGAGAGACCGAGAGGCGGGACCGTTTGGTCCCTACCTGTTTGTGATTGGCCTCAAAGGGTTGCATTTCTGGTTGAGGGACATGCTCCGATATCTCTTGCTCATCCAGCAAGGGCAGTGAAGCCAGGACTCCCTTCAAGTAATTCTCTGCCGCCGATGCTTCAACACCACCGTCGTCTCCAGCGAAGGTGTTCTTCCTCCGCCGCTTTTTCTTGTCATTGGTGGTGGTGGTGTTCATTTCGTCAAGAGCTTCTTGAAATAAGTTGTAGAAATAAGAGTAGTCGTCTGGGTTTGAGAGGGGAAGAGAGGTGACTTCCATTTATATTTAAAAATATGGAGAGAGTACTAAAGAGATAGAGAGATGATTGGGAAACAGAGGAAGACTTGGAAAAGGGAAGCAGAGGACTTTGAATTATGAAATGTGAACGGAGAGATATGAATATATATGTAAGTAGCAGGAGCCGAGGAGGGGAGGGTGTAACGCGTGTGGCGACGTGTGAACGCGGCCGGGGATGGTTCTGCGTTTCGGCTATGAGGGAAGACGTAGGGGGGG
>JAOXJP010232229.1:0-10504 GCA_025762735.1 Platanus orientalis | reverse complement strand
CTTTAAGGCTTTCTATTGTGGACAAGTATCTTACATTCCCGTTTGGAGTAGAGGTGGCAACAAGCCAAGCTGAGCCAAGCTTTATCCATCTCAGCTCAGGTTCGTCACATGAAAGCTCAGTTCAGGTTCATGAAGAGCTTGAGTTGCCAGACTCAGGCTCAGCTTGTGACGGCTCAGTTCTCCGGTCCAAAAAAAAAGCCCAACAGCCTAATGTAATCTAACTTTTCTTTTTTAAACATTACTATTTTCACACACACACACATATTAACCAAACTGAGCTTTTAGTGAGCTCAGCTTAGTAAGCTTTAAATGAGACTCAGGCTCGGCTCATGATGAGCTGAGCTCAGAGTCTTAATACTTGATAGATACATCCTAACTTTTTCTAATACTATTGTTTCAGCTAATGTACCTGTTGAGGCCGTGACTTGAAGTCACACGACTCTCAGCTGAGAGTCCTTTTTTAGGAAGTGTCTTGAATTGACATGGTTTTGACATCTCAGTTTTGGTTATTAGGTTTTCAATATAAAAGATTGATATTGGGGCTTCTCATGAGAGGGTTAGGGTTTCCTCTCTTGAACCGTAAATAAGGGTTTGAAAGAGAGAGACAGCCAAAAGCTCATGTAATCTCTGTTTGTTCATAGTGAAAGCTCTCTAGCCATTTTTGCCTGTAGACGTAGGCACACACGTTGTTGAACCACGTAAAATCATCTTATTCTTGCTTTGTGTGTTTGCTGTTTGCATTAATTTCTTCTTCTATATTTATGTGTACAGTCCAAATCTAGGCTTCCATACAATAGTACCTACTCTACATTGCTAGGAAAAAATCCTCACAAACCTTTGTTAAATTATATTAATCAATAACCAGGCCTGCAACTGCCCTGTTGTTTGGGAAAACAGACCAATCGCAGGCACACCTGCGCTCACCTGCATGCTTTTGCTTTTGTTCAAACCTTGGAGAAAGAAGCACTATTGCCCTGCCACCCACCTAAAACCAAAGACTCTTTCATGCAACCTAGAAAAGAATTGGAGACTCACCAACCCTTACCATCCTTCTTTGGTGAAACCACTTGCACCTAGCCTGTATGCATTAGCGACTTACTTGCTGCCCCTTCTGCTGTTTTGACCCAAGGAGAAATCCCATGTATCAGCTCCATGTTTGAGCTCTATAGAATTGTACGAATGCATATGTGCTGGCGAATGGGTCTCTCACCCATTCTCCCTCTATATAAGTTGAACATGAGTGCAAAGGAAATGGTCATTTGTTGTTGGTTGTTAAATATAAGCCTTTGAAGAAGGAAAGAAGATGTAAGAAAGTGAGAGGTGCTATACTAGGGACTATTCCTTGAAGAAAAGGGAGTTGTGCTCCATCATCTTGTGGCCAAACGTTCAGCTCTCTCTCTTACAACTTCCTTTTTCTTTATACAGTTATCCTCTTCCTCTCTCTCACTCCCTCATTCAGTCACCTTTATTATCCCCTTTGTGACTGTTGAGAACTCGCCTTGGCTTGAGGTCTCTAGTTGCGTACTCATCTCTATGACTATTGAGAACTCGCTTCAGCTTGAGGTCTCCTATCATATACTCTTCTAGAGACTGTTGTCTCCTTCGAGAGATTTACCCATCTCACAGAGTTAAGTTGGCTCGGTTTTGGTGCTATGAAAACACTCCAAGCATCTTGAGCATACTCTTGAGAACTCGCCTTGGCTTGAGGTCTCCAGTCACATACTCATCTTTGTGACTATTGAGAACTCGCTTCGGCTTAAGGTCTCCTATCACATACTCCTCTAGAGACTGTTGTCTCATTCGAGAGATTTACCCATCTCATAGAGTTAAGTTGGCTCAGTCTTAGTGTCGTGAAACACTCCAAGCATCTTGAGCATACTCTTGATTTGAGCATTAACTAAACGTTATGTTGTCAAAATCTAGAAAAAAATTTAAAGACACAGTGACCCCAGGCTTTAAGTAACGGCGAAGGCTTATTCGTCTCTACCGGAGAGTGCGACTCCGTAGAGAGACAAGGGTTCTATCCGAGCGAGATTGTATCCCGAAGTTAGCTTAGATGAATCCCTTGCACAATACTAGGAGGCCTCGACTATCTTTAAGAAATGGGAAATGACACCTTCTCTGTCTCGGATGAATCAACATTTAAACATAATTTCAAAAAACTCAAGGTTTGGATTTCTATGAACAGTGAACAATGCGCGAATATGAACAGTGAACAATGTGAGAATATGAATAGTGAAAAATGAATAGTGAATAGTGAACAATATCTTTTCACAAATTGTGTGATTATCCCGAATTTTCTTAATTGATTCCACATCCATAAGATCAACAATTTGAAGATATGTCTACTCCCTTTGTGCAACCAGAGACCTTTCACTTTGAATCTACTCGATTCAATGGAGAGAACTTTGAGAGATGGGAAGAGAAAATGGAGTTTACACTGAAATAACTGAATATCCATTATGTGCTAACTGATGCACTTCCATTGATTTCATATGAAGATGAAGCAACACTTGATGAAATTAATATCACACTTAAGGCAAACAAGAATTGGAATGCAGCCGACTACAAGTGCCGCCATATGATTTTGGAGACGTTTTTTGATAGCCTCTTCAATCAATTCGTCAAGAAGAACAAGATCGCAAAAGAACCGTGGGATGCAGTAGTCAAGGTCTACAAGGATGAAGCTGCTAGGAGCAAGAAATTCAATGTACAAAGCTATAGAGAATATAAGATAGTGGACAACAAGTCTGTTCTCGAACAAGCCAAAGATTTTCAGAAGATTGTTGATGCAATCACTACTGCAGGGATGTTTCTAAACCCTGTATTTCACGTCAACGGGCTGATTTCCATATTGCCTCCATCATGACAAAATTACAAGACCAAGCTCATGCATGAAACTGAGAACACGAATCTTGACACTCTAATGCACCACCTTCGGGTGGAGGAGCTGGCAAGGAAGAAATAAAAGAAGCCTGAGCCGACTGAGAACGCTCACATTGTTAAAAACAGGCCTAAGGGCCGATTCTCTCCAAAGAGAAAAGATTTCAAGATGATTGACAAGGGCTGTAAAAAGCCCTATGAAAAGTATTATGAAGAGACAAGGACTAGGATGCACTACTACGTTTGTGGCAAGATAGGTCACCTGGTAAGAGCCTACCGCTAGGGCAAGCATGGCGATGATCGACGCAACAAGAAGAAGAACAAAGGCAAGTGTAAGGTCCAAGATGACAAGCTTTTTGTTGTTGTGACCAAGGTCGACATGGCAAGAGAGGAGACTGATTGGTGGATCGACACCGGTGCCACTAGGCACATCTATGGTAATTGAACTTTATTCACTACCTATCAAATAGTGGGGGAAGGTATGAACATGTTCATGGAAAACTTCTCATCCTCCCAAGTCATCAAAAAAGGCACAGTAGAATTGCGGTTAACCTCTGGGAAGACAATCACCCTTAGAGATATCTTGCATGTCCTAGATATCAGGAAGAATCTCGTCTTTGGATCGCTGTTGGGACTCATTAACAATCTCATTAATACAAATAATGAGAAATTCATTGTGTGCAACAAATGCAAAGTCACACACAAATCATTCAAAAGTGTGCAGAAATCACTAAAAGTGTTAGACCTAATACATACTAACATTTGCGAGATAACGGATACTCTGTCCAGAGAAGGAAAAAGATACTTCATAACCTTCATCGATGATGCGTCAAAATACAAATACGTATACCTACTGAGAACCAAGGATGAAGAGTTTGAGAAGTTCAAATCTTATAAAGTTGAAGTTGAAAATCTCTTTAACCTGAAGATCAAGGTATTGAGATTTGACAGGGAAGGAGAATATAAGGACTATGAATTTATTAAATTATGTGAAAACTGTGGGATCCACAGAGAGACATCAACACCTTATACTCCACAACAGAACGGGATTGTAGAAAGAAAGAATCGCACTTTGACCGAAATGGTCAACACCATGTTGATAAGCTTTGGTTCATGCTCAAACATGTGGGGTGAGGCATTATTGACTACCTGTCATATTCTGAATAGAGTTCCTCAAAAGAAACTAGAGACTACTCCATATGAGATATAGAAAGGAAGAAAGTCCAATTTGAGATACTTTAAAACCTGGGGATGTTTAGCTCAAGTAAAACTGCCACACGAGCATGCCTCCAAGGTTGGACCATGATGAACTGATTATGCTTTCATTGGATACTCCATGACAAGCAAGGCCTACAGATTTCTGAATCTGGAGACTCCTAATCCACCATCATTGTTGAATCCACCAATGTTGAGTTCTTTGGAAATGTGTTTCCCTTCCAAAAGACCAAAAAAATAGTGGGGGTTAATGTCACAAACTCTAAGAAAAGAGAAATAGCAAAGACAACTTCGCCTCTACCATAAAGAAGTATTAGGAAGGGGAAGGAAAAACACTTTGGTCCTGATTTCTCTGTTTATGTTATTGAAGGAGACCTACTTTCATATAATGAAGCTATGAGGTCACATGATAGTATGTTTTGGAAGGAAGCGGTTGATAACGAAATGTATTCCATAATGTTAAACAACATGTGGATTATGGTGGATTTCCCTCAAAGGTGCAAGACAATTGGTTGTAAAGGGATACTTAGGAAGAAGTTTAAGTCAGACAGCATAGTTGAGAAATACAAGGCCCGTCTAGTGGCTAAAGGGTTCAAAGAGAAGAAAGACTTTGATTACTTTGACACCTATGCACTTGTTGCAAGAATCTCGACTATTAGGCTGTTGTTGGCTGTGGCTTCTATAAAGAATCTAATCATACATCAAATGGATGTAAAGACTGTCTTCCTGAATGGTTAACTAGAAGAATAAATCTACATGGATCAACCCAAAGGATTTATAATTCATGGACAAGAAAAGAAAGTATGCAAGCTAATAAGATCCTTATATGAACTGAAGCAAACACCTAAGCAATGGCACGACAGGTTCAGGTTGACTCTCATTGGAAATGGATTCACATCCAATGATGGAGACATTTGCATTTACTCAAAGACCAAAGGAGAGTCATGTGTGATAATCAGTCTCTACGTGAATGACATGCTCATCTTTGGAACTAGTGAATACCGTGTCAATGACACAAAGAAGTTTTTGTCCTCTGTGTTTGACATAAAAGACCTAAGGGTTGTTGAAGTGATTCTAGGAATCAAAATCATTCTAGATGATAAAGGGATTGTGATTTCACAATCCAAATACATTGAGAATGTACTCAAGAAGTTTGATATGCTTAAGACCATTTCAAGATCTACCCTAGTGAATCCCAACTTTAAGTTGATGAACAACATAAGGAGTCGAGTATCACAATACAAATACTCCAAGATTATTGGTTGTTTAATGTACGTCATGTACTCCACTCGGCCTGATATCACCTTTGCAATAGGGATGCTTAGTAGATATACTAGTAACTGAGGGAATATGCATTGGAAGGTATTGTATATGGTTCTATGGTATTTGAAAGGAACCATGAACTTTGAAATTCGCGACGACAATGATCTTGCTATCGTCAAAGGACACAGTGATGCTACTTGGAACTCTAATCCAAATGATTCCAAATTTGTGACTGTTTGGATTTTCACTTTAGTAGGAGGAGCAATCTTCTAGAAATCCAAAAGACAAACGTGCTTAACCCATTCTTCAATTGAGTCAGAGTTTATAGCCCTGTCTTCGGTAGATGAAGAGGCAAAGTGATTAAGAAATATCCTGGTAGTTATACCAATATGGGACAAGCCTGTGTCGGCTTTAACCATCTACTGTAGTAATCAACCTGCCATCTTTAAGGCGAACATCAAGAATTACAATGGAAAATCCAGGATTGTATGCCTAAAGCACTTTCATGTGAAGGGTCTTATCGTTGACGACATTATGGCCGTACAATATGTAAAGTCCAAGGAGAACTTGGTAGACCCGCTCTCAAAAGGCCTGAGTAAGGAGTTAACCTCTAGTACATCAAGGGAAATGAGACTTGAAATCCTGTAAAGTGTATTTTAACTAGATACCCAACTTGACTACTCAAGGTTCAATGAGAAAACGTGTCAAATGTATTACCCTCTTGTAAGCACAAATTTCAATTAATGAAATGTGTGTCCCTTTCTATAGTGAGCCTATAAATGCAATTCTTGTAGATGAAATGTGTTCTTACTAAAAGTATTTCTTGTAGAACATGTGATTGTTACTTGTGAGTTAAACTCATGGATGATGAAGGATGAGAATGTGAATCTCCTAATGAGTTCTATAGACCGAGATTGGGTTGAAACTTATGAAAGTTCTTAATAAAAGACTCACCTATTTGAGTGTGGAAACTGGTCACTTCCTATGAGACCCAGATTGTCTCTAGAGCACTTCAGTAAACCAAGATGTAGCAAGACCTTAAATGCTAATCTAATTTTGAAAATGAGTAAAGCCTTGCTGGGAGGACTGCGTGTGTGACAAGTTTTGGCTGTTAGAAAACTCAGTTCAAGGATCTATCCACTGACATAATTCTGACATGATAAAAATTGTTTATACTACGTAAAGGTTCAAGGTTGACGCTACTTTTACTTATGCATGGGGACCTCCCTTAAAGCTCGTTATAAAACTACTAAATAATTGTTTAAAATAAGTGGGGGATTGTTAAATTATTTTAATCAATAACCAGGCCTACAAATGCCCTGTTTCCTGTTTAGAAAAATAGAGCAATCACAGACACACCTAGGCTCACCCGCATGCTTCCGCTTTTGTGCAAACCTTGGAGAATGAAGCATTGTTGTCTTGCCACCCATCTGCAACCAAAGACTCTTTCATGCAACCTCGAAAAGACCTGGAGACTCACCAACCGTTACCATCCTTCTTTGGTGAAACCACCTACACCCAGCCTATATGTATTAGCGACTTACTCGCTACCCCTTCTGCTGTTTTGACCCAAGGAGAAATCCCATGCATCAACTCCATGTTTGAGCTCTATAGAATTGTGCAAATGCATATGTGCTAGCGAATGGGTCTCTCACCCATTCTCCCTCTATATAAGTTGAACGTGAGTGCAAAAGAAATGGTTTTTTGCTGGTTATTGATTATAAGCCTTTGAAGAAGGAAAGAAGAGGTGAGAAAGTGAGAGGTGTAATATAATGGACTATTCCCTGAAGGAAAGGGAGTTGTGTTCCATCATCTTGTGGCCAAACGTTCAACTCTCTCTTACAACTTCCTTTTTCTTTATACAGTCATCCTCTTCCTCTCTCTAACTCCCTCATTCGGTCACCTTTATTATCTCCTTTATGACTGTTGAGAACTCGCCTTAACTTGAGGTCTCCAGTCACGTACTCATCTCTATGACTATTGAGAACTCGCTTCGGCTTGAGGTCTCTTATCACATACTCCTCTAGAGACTGTTGTTTCCTTCGAGAAATTTACCCATCTCATAGAGTTAAGTTGGCTTGGTCTTGGTGTTGTGAAAACACTCCAAGCATTTTGAGCATACTCTTGATTCGAGCACTAACTAAACGTTATACTACCGAAATATCGATAAAATTAAAGACATAGTGACCCTGTCTTTAAGTAACGGTGAAGGCTTATTCCTCTCTACCAGAGAATGCAACTCTATAAAGAGACAAGGGTTCTATTCAAGCAAGATTGAATCCCGGAATTAGCTTGGTCGAATCCCTTGCAAAATATTAGGAGGCCTCGACTATCTTCAAGAAATGCAAAAACGGCACCTTCTTTGTCTCAGGTGAATCGGCATATAAACATAAATTTATAAAACTCAAAATTTGAATTTTTGTGAACAGTGAACAATGCGCAAATGTGAACAGTGAAAATAAATAGTGAACAATATTTTTTCACAAATTATGCAATTGTCCCGAATTTTCTTAATTGATTCCCCATCCACAAGATCAACAACCTTGTGAGTTATTTCTTTTTTCAGTACTGAAATAATAGATTATCATGAGGACTGCCATCCTTTGATATGTATCAGCAGTCTTAAACGTCTACAGCAGTTGACTAAGATGGTATGATCAAGCATCTCAAGTCTCTTGATGAGGCTTTGAGAAATTACCAGTCATTTGCAAATCCATATCTTGTATGAGTAAGCAATCAAATCTTTGTGCAGTGATGTGTGAGTGATCAAGGCTTGAAGCCAGATAATTATCTTTCCACGGCAAAGAATGAACTGGGTGTTGTGTCTGCTGAAAGCATAGCAGGTATCTTTTCTTTCCTACATATTGGAATTCAAGCCAATATATTCTGGTAGCCCTGTCATTGCTAGTTCTTTTGTTATTATTATTTTTATTTCATGGTATTACAATAACCATTTTCTCCTGTAGAGTACTTGATGAATTTCTATTCAATCGTTGTTATATGTCCTTTTCTTCTTGGAACAGAGCCAAATAGAGTCAATGACCATGATTCCAATTATTTGGGCGTCTTACGGTTACCTCTGTATACAGAACTATTCATATTGTTTTAGGAGCTTCTTTCCCACCTGGCTCCAGTATTTCCGCTTGAATATTTCTACATTCCCGTGGAAATGTTGTAGTCAGTGGTTGGTTAATCTCTTGGCTCCAGTATATGTTTGTTCATTAAGTCCCGTGCGGACCCAAAGAAATCATTCTTTTTTTTTTCTTTTTTTCTTTTTTTGTACTATTAATTTTAGTTTCAGAAAATTGTCAGAATGTGCTATTTGGAGCTGTTTTAAGAAGGGAAAGGATATTCTGTCCGGGATTTGGTATCTAGGATGGTGTCCAGGACACCAGGGGACGTCATTTGGAAAACAATGCATATTTTATTTTTTAAAAATGCATCACCCACCTATTTTATCCTATATGATGTCTCCTGGTGTCCTGGACACATGACCCTGGCACTTTTGAATATGAAATATGCATTTTGTTTCATACACTAAAAATTAGGTGAGAACGAATCTTGTGAGAACTGTGAACGGCATCAGGGTACGGACACATCAGCGCCGAAAAGTGACAAGTGCCCCCCAGCCCTCCAAAAAGTGCAAATCACTTTTTCACTTTTTGGTACTGATGTGTCAGCCCCTCTGGTGCCGTTTTCACGGTTCTCATGAGATTTGTTCTCACATAATCCAAGCCCATCTGTATATGCATGCTGATGCTCATCCATTATAAATCTAGCACTTAGTCTCAAATGTATTGTAACGGTAGTGAGAATCGCTAGTCTCTTTGGACTCAATCTAACTACAACCAGTTGCGCATGCAAAAACACAGATCCATCCTGATTTGCAAACTCGAAATTTATTTGGAACTAAGAACTTACTAGATTCCACAATAATCATATTGTTGGGAAGGTGTCTTGAATTGAACCCAAGATGCAATCCTGGTGTGCGATCAGGAGAAAAATCCAAATAACCCGTATTTTGACACATTTCAGGATCTGACTCTACCTGTACGGAAAATAGGGTTCTCATGGGTTATATGGGATTTCTTGGGAGCTATGCCACCATACTTCTCCTAATCTCTTGTTCTTCATTCATAATGAAAGTCTCTCACTAATGTTGCCTGTGGATGTAGGTTTTAACCAGAACCACATAAATCATTGTGTTCTTTATGTGATTGTTATTTTTCGTCATTTTCTTTTTATAAATACAAACACCAAATCTAGGGTTTTCATACAATACATACAAATGCAGCATAAATGTTTTATCCTTCTATATAATTCCGCATAATATTTGAAACATGAATGCTAGTTACGTGTGTGCTTATGATAAGGAATCAAGTAGTTCATGCGGTACTTTTTCTATGGTATGGGTTTATATTTCTACCAGCATTTACCCACCAACCATGGATACCATCAAGGCTACTTCCGCCCCCCCACTCCCAAAAAAAAAAAAAAAAACAAAAAACAAAAACAAAAAATTAAGTACTGTTCTTATAGTGAGCTGCCGGTTTAAAATACCAATATGTAACTGTGCTTGTGTAGCTAATGACGAACAGTTTACCAGAAAGATCTCGCTAAGTTACCTCTAAGCCTCTGTCACGTATTCCTTTTAAAGCATGATTATTTGTTATGCAGGTGGATGGCGGGTTGGGTCCTTTTTGTGTGCATGTGTGATAAGGCCACTTGGGCCTGCTACTGCCACACAGAGCGAACCTGCACTAACACTGGCAGGAGCATAAACTCAAATTACCCCATCTATTGGAGATGCTGCCAATAGGACTTGACCCTGACCTCTCCCTTGAAAAGACCACACCACAACCAACTCAGTCAGAGATAGTTTGCTCTTGGGTCCTTCAATCATTGCTTTATTCTTATTAGTACTGTTTAAATGTCAACTATGATTTTCTTTTGCAATTTGAAACCTCCAACCAAATTGTAATAACCTTACAGGTCTGGCAGCTTAATTTCCGGCTTGGATTTTATACCCTGACTCCACACCTCTGCCAAGGGTCAAATGGGAGGAAACATCAGCGTCGAAAGTGATTTTCACTTCTTTTTTTTTTTTTTTTTTTTTTTTTTTTTTTTTTTTTTTTTTTTTTTT
>JAOXJP010232228.1:0-10504 GCA_025762735.1 Platanus orientalis | reverse complement strand
CAATCATTAACATGTAAAATATGAATCTAAACAATATAGAACCTTATAATCTATAAAATAATTTTATCTTCTTTCAAAATAATTCAAAACTAGTGAAAACGATTGTAAATCCATCAAAAAATAGAGTAATTCTTTACAAAACAATTTGAATCAGTTCTAGGAACCTATGACAATAAAAACAAAGTTAGTTTAGTGTCCCCTACCTCTTGATTGATGCAAAATTCCTTTCAAGCTTTGTTCTTTAGAAAAATCCCTAAATTTTTGCAAAACCTAGATTTTCTTCTTTCTTTCTCTTCAAAATCCTTACTCTTGCAAAACTTCTTCAAAAGATCATATTTCTTATTAGTCTCTATGTTTTTATAATCCTAAATAACAACTCTACTTTCCAATTTCATGTGTAGGTAGGTCTCTAGTGAAAAAGACCTTAAAATTTTGTAAAAATCATGATTATAAGGAATTTTTTGCTTTGATGATGTCATCCCACTAGAATTTTTCTAGCACAAACACTCAGTGGGAAAACGACCATAACTTTTCCTACAAAACTCGGATTCAATCACCGTTTTTTTGTTGGAAACTAGACTTTGAGATCTTTCCAAATCTATAAAGCTTGTTCTCTAATTCATTCTACATATTTATTGGTATATTTTTAAAGTTACCTCAAAATCTACTGATTCATACATACTAGATAACATAGACACTTTTTGGAAAAATTGTCATAACTTTTTCTAGAAAACTTTAATTCACTCACTGATTATCGCATTGGAAAGTAAACTCATAGATCTTTTAAAGAATATATTATTTGTAGGTGATTCCTACAGGATTGATAGATATTGACATCTGTAGTTGTGTCATTCGTTTGGAACAACTTCAAAAATTTTCATGTCTTTAAACTTTTTTTTCCTTGCTTAGTAAATTGTCTTTTTTAACTTTTTTGTTTGGTGTTTGTTTCACTTGACGTTTATTGCATAAGACTCTAAACTTTCACGCCTATCCAAAGGTATAACTTTCACTCATAAATTCTTTCTACATTGTTGTTAGTGCCTTTCTAAAGTTGCTCCAACATTCAGATCAGCATATGTGCATTAAAGTGATACTATGTGTGTACAGAACTTATGTGACATGTGTTAGCATTCTAAATGTGACACGTGTATAGAAATATGTGTGTCATGGTGCAGGGTGTTACATATAATGTGTAACATTCTATTAAGGTCCTGCCATTGGGGACACAATACAATGTGCAACATATATTCAAGTCAAGTCATAGTCAAGGTCTTGCCATTGGAGATTAATACAATGTGGAACTTTCTATCAAAGTCCTGCCATTGGGGATAAATATAATGTGCAATTTTCAATCAAAGTCCTGCCATTGGGGATAAATACAATGTGCAACTTTCTATCAAGGTCTTTCAACTAGGGATATAATACAATGTGTTAGTGAATGAAAGTATAATAAAAATATAAGTAGGTAAAATAAGAGTGTAAACAAGTGAATCCAAGTGTATATAAAGTGTAAGATAAGTAAAAGAAAAATGTAAGCAAGTGTAAGAAAATGAGACCAAGTAATTAAGTACACATGAGTAATTGTATGTGACCTTAAAGGTCATATTATTAAGGATGAAATTGTATCAAGGAAGAGAAAAAAACTTATAAGACATAAAAATAAACAAAAATCATGATATAAATATAAGAAAGGTTTATAAAAAAAAAAAGTAATGTTAAAGAAAAAAGAAAAACATATAAGGTTCAAAGGCAAAGTAAAGTTATAAGTCATGTAGAGGAAGAAAAGCATTAAGACAAGGAAATGAAAGTACTTAAGTTTCATAAGTAAGAAAAAGTTCATAAGTTATATAAGAAATAAAGTTTCATGAAAAGGAAAGAAAGTAATAAGTTACTAATGAAAATATAAGTCTTTAACACGAGTAAGTAAAAAGAATGTTAAGAAAGAATGAAATCACATATTCTTTAATAAGAAGATGAAAACCTATAAGATATGTATAAAAAGAAGATGTAACCTTAAGAAAATGATAAGTGAAATCTAATAAAGTGATAAATAAATATTAAGACAAGGACGATGGAAGCTAATAAATGATACGTGAGGACATGACGAATGATAAGAAACAAATAAGAAAGTGAATGATAATTACTAAGGTAATGATAGACTTGTTGAATATGGGAGCAAAATTTCATGTCTTATTATGCAAATATGTTATTATGATTGCTAATTACTTAAGAATGATGCATGACTAGCTTGAAATGATTTATATATGTATATTAATATTATGAAAGTATAGTCTATGCTTGAAAAATGAATCAAAATATTCATTGAGATGTATACTAGGTATCTTTACTGTGGATGGACTACGAAATGTTTACTATGTGATCATAAAGCACATATTGCTATATATGTTGACATGCAAAAGAATATGAGGAAAAATGTCATGTACAGGTAGAATCATGCATATTGCCACATATAACTAGGAGAACATTATCACATATAAATAGAATCATGTGAATTTCTATGCATAGTTCTTACATGAAGAACCATGATGATGATTGTTAGATTTTGTGTTGACTAGTAGATGATGTATGTACATTAACACATGCCTACACTCTAGAAATTGTTATGTATTATATATGAATATATATTTAATATTTTTATATTGAAAGATTTGTGCTTTACCCATACGATTTCCATAGTAGGTTTTGTATACCTACTTATAAGCTGTGGATTTCACTCATTCATGTCATATTTTTAATTACATCGGAGGTTTCCTGGAAGTGCGTCATTTGGATTACCTTGAGGTCGAGAGGAAGGCATGCGACAAATGATTTTCTTACGTATTAGTTATAGTTCTCCGTAGACTCTATGTTTCACATTAGACCTACATTTTGGGATGTATTAATATTAAAGTTTAACTTTTGAGATTTATAGCTTTATGTTCTAATTGTTGTGATGGGAGACCAGTGACTTGATAGTTAGTATGATTTTATATTATGTTTTATTTCTGCTGCACCTTTAAGTTTATGATGCTGGTGATATATTATTCTTATTCTGCTACACATGTTGTGTTAGATCTATAGTAAAGGAAAAAGGCTTAAGTTTTTAGTGATTAGAATATGGATCCTATTTAGTAGTGGCCCAATTTCATGCCCAAGTAACGTGATGAAATTTGGGGTTGTGACACACTCGTAGGGCAATATGCGAACACTTATGAACCACTTATAGGGCGATATGCGAGCACTTGTGATCCCCCACTCATAGAGAGATATACAAATATTTGTGAGCCTCACTCATAAAATGGTATGCGAGCATTCAAATATTTGTGAGTTTCATCTCAAAGATGTGGGCTCTATGTTAGAGACCCTTATAGGTTGCTAGTTCGTATATTTTTATATGATAAAAATCCCCTATAGGTTTCTATGTGTATATAATTAGGAAGGAGGTATCCCATTTGTATATGTAATGTTATGACAAGTCATATATGATATATGATATGTGTTAAGTAAACAATTATAGGTGATAAAATAATGACTAGTGATAAGTAATATGTAAATAGCAAAATGACAAGAGTGTCAAAGTCTTAAGAAGGAATATGAAAGTAGCTAAGTTTTGAGAAAGAAAACGAAAGACCATAAACCATGGAAAGAAAGAAAACTTACATAAATTATGATAAGAAGTAATAACAAACTTAAAAAAATATTGATGAGTTATCTAGCTTAGATCCTAGGTAACCAAAAGTAAGAGACATAAAGAAACTTAAAGTACATCAAGTTTAGTGAATGGGAAAGTGTGAAAATGAAGTATCCACACTTGTTTCACAATCAAGGTATATCAACTTTAGAGGATTGAATTTATTTTTGGGGGGGAGAGTGTAACACCCCACACATGTTCCATGCACTTAGTATGGTCATAGATGCATAATTGATAATTGATCATTTTGATATAATTAATTTTGGTATTAGTGGTATTTTAGCACACATAAGTGAGTGAGAAAATTTTAATTAAACATAGAAGGGAAAAAATGAGAAAATAAGTCTATCTAAACATAAAATTAGGGATTAGGGTTGCTATTTAGGCCTATAAAAACTAATAAATTCATAAGAGAAATGATTTTTTGAATAGGTTTTGCAAGTTTGGGGATTTTGAAGAGAAAAGGAAAAGAAAAGCTAAGTTTTGGGAAGGATTTTAGGATTTTTCAAGAGGGAACTTGAAGTTTCGATTTAGTCTCTTTTTCAAACCAAAAGGTAAATAAATTAGAATACTTTAACATTGCTTTTATTGTTCTTAGGATCATAGAACACTCTGAATCTCGTTTTTTAAGGAAATCATGAAGTTTATGGTTTGTTTTGATTCCATATGTTCTTAGAATGATGAGAAATCCATTTTGTAAATAATTTGAATATAATGCATCATTTTGGTATTG
This sequence comes from Platanus orientalis, assembly GCA_025762735.1. NCBI lineage: Eukaryota > Viridiplantae > Streptophyta > Magnoliopsida > Proteales > Platanaceae > Platanus > Platanus orientalis. Next base: position 6,080 of record JAOXJP010232228.1, on the reverse strand, counting down.
ACTTTAGGATCTTAGATTCAATTGTTTACTTGTTTTGCAGGGAAACATGACTTTTTTTATTTGTCTAGGTTCTTTTACATGTTTTTGAAAAGGGAATTTTTTGTTTTTACAAGAATTCATGTTCTATCTTTTGTTTTTTATATAAACAGGTTCTTAGATGATTTTGATCTCTGTTTGACAAAAGTAAAAGGTTGTTTTTCAAAAAAAATTTAAAGAATCCCATGTTTTTTTAAAGGAGTTTTCAAAGGATTTTCTGTAAACATGTTTTTAAAAGTTGTTTTCAAGGATTATTGATATGCTAATTCGTAGAGCTAGGTGCTTAAGTGGGTCAAATTCTTTGATTTATGTTTCGCTTCGAATATATGCATTATCTGAATAATTAACGATTATTTAAAGATTATTATTGATCTGTTGGTTCCTAAAAATTATATGTATCTATTTTGATGAGATTACATGTTTACTTATGGCATAAGATTTCTTTTCCATTAAAAAGGCATATTTGATAGAGCCCCTCATCGAGCTTAAATAGATACGATTAGGTACCCTTTATGTCGGGTCACATAATTGACGAATCAGTTTCAGTTTGATGCTTACCACTAGGTGTGAGATAGTGGTATCTCTCACCAGGATTAGACTAGGTGTAATCAAGTACCCTCTCACCGGGTCACATTAATAGGTGTGAACAAGTACCCAATCATCAAGTCACATTAATAGGTGAAACAATTATCAGTTATTTGTTTCAATTATCTGCTCAGTTGGTCTCATTAAATGTTAATTATATGTTTTAGTTATTTATTTAGTTCAATTTATCTCAATACTTTAGTTTCATATTTCATATTATGTTTATGTTCAGTTATACATCTTGATTTCAATTTTGATCTATTATCTGATTTGTCTTAGATTATATGCATTATTTCCAATATGTAAGATATGATAAATATTTGTTTTTTGAAAGTGTGCTCTATTCTTATTTGTTTATGAAATTATTCGTACTCACTGACCCAATTATTTTAGTATGTTTTAGTGTTCATGTTTATTTGTAAAGTTAGTTATGCTTATAGAGTTGACACCTTTGTTTTCAAGTGATGAGGATGACATAGTAGATCAGTAGCATGGATTTATAGAGCTAGAGTCTGGAGACTCTAGTTTTCTTATTCATTTTAAATTTGAGACATTATGTTATTTGATTTAGTAATTATTTTAGAGACATTTTGGTTAGTTTTAATTCAGTTATTCATTTATATTTGATGACATGTCATAGATTAGTTTAATTTTTAGTTATGTGAAGATGTTTTATTATTTGGATTATGTTAGACTATGGTTTTAAATTTATGAATGGTGGACTTTATTTATGGATTATGGATTATGGAAATGGATTTTAAATGTGAATGGAATGGTTATGGTTTGTGATGGGCCCAAAACTTAAGAACAATTAGAACCGACCTGAGCCAACACGTGAACCGAGCCTTAGGTGGTCTCAAGATGGCTGAACTTGAGGGGATCAATGCATATCAAATCCTGAGTCACCTGAGCCTCTGGAAAAGGGCATCACCAAAAATGACTCGACTAAGCATGCCCTCAAAAGGAAAGACTCCACAATCAACAAGACCAAGCCACAAAAGGCGCTCAAAAAATGAATGCAAGAGAAGATCTCGTGATGTCACCCCCAAGATGAAAGTACCAGTGCAGCCCAATGATCCTGAGTGGATTAGGCTCTTGTGACTGCGCCCAAGAGCACCGCCAGAGCGAGAGTTGAAAAGCTAAAAATTCGAAGATAACACAAAGGCCAAACATTATAAGAAGGGGATCACACCAGGGAAAAGGTAAGAACAAGTTCTTAGTAGAGACCCCTCCCTCATTTTTTCTCCATTTAGAATGATATCTAACTTGATCATTAGTGTTCCCGGTCAACACTTGACTGGCACACCCCTAATCTTGCTTTCTTTAGATAGGTTCATTGGATCCTCAGGTAGTCGTACATTAATTTGATAACACCTGGAACAACCACATTTAGGCATCATCTGTTCACACCATTTATAGGAATTATGGCTAATACGATCCATTTAGACTAAGAGTACATGGTAGACACTAGATCCATGGACACCTAAAGAAACAACCCTAGGAATGCCACGATAAATATTAACCAACCCAACCGGCCAGAGGGGGAGGCCGACTGATCCAAGTTGGAACCATGAGTTCAGGATCTGACAAGGGTTATGAAGGAAATCGCACAACAAAACTAGCAACTTCTATATAGGTTGCTCTTCCGGAACGAACGAGAAGGCCAATAAGGGCCATAGGATGAGAATCCCACCTCGATTGGAAGTATGCATAGAGAAAGGATAGGGGAAACGAAATGCAATGAATCCAAAAGGCAACATGACAATGAAAACCATCACCAAAGTTGAATGGATGGAGGTGAGCCCCACAACCTGCCGATGGACGAGCAATTAAAGGAAGTCCAGGATTAACTGAAGGACATCATGCGGGAAGTGAAGGGAAAGGGACCCTCTACCATGGAAGGCTTGGTCAAAAGGACATAATTACCCATCTTAACCTGAGTGATGACTACCTACTTTCACACAAGTTTTGGACACCATAAATGGAGGCGTTTGATGGAATGAAATATCCCTCGACCATCTAGAGACTTAAAAAACCCTAATGCATCTTTAAACCCTCCTGGATGAGATCATGTGTCAAGCATTCCCTTTAACTATGAAGGGTTCCTCTTGCGTTTGGTTTGAAAGGTTAAAATTAGGATCCATCGACAGCTTCTTAGACCTCAGCAAGCGGTTCATAAGCCACTTCATCAATGCCCCAAGTTGTCGAAAGCTAGTAACCTACCTCCTGAATATCAAATAGGAGTGGGAGGAGTCACTGAGAAACTACATCACTCAATTCAACTGAGAGGCCCTGCATGTGGATGACATAGACAACAATGTGGTACTGACTACCTTTATGGGTGGGATGCATCTCTCTAGATTCTTATTTTTACTATTAAAGTCATCCCCAAATACTTTAGAGGAGCTAATGATAAAAGCACAGAAGCACATGAACGTAAAAGACACAATGAAGAGGCAAAGAGAAAGAATCTTGACCAAAGATGGAGAAGAGAAAATGGACAAATGGATCAGGTGGATTAGGCTAGGGACATAGATGAGGTGACCCACCCCACCATGCCAAACAAAAATCTATCACTCTCACATCCCGGTTCCCTAAGTATACCCCCCTTTACATAGTTCCTGAGCGCGTTCTCATGGAGATCCGATATGACCCCATCCTCAGATGGCTAGAGAAATTGAAATCTTCTCCTACACAGAGGGCAAGGGGAAGGTATTGTTGGTTCTACCGAGACCATGGTCATAACACCAACAACTATTTTTCCCTCAAGGAATAGATAGAGGAGTTGATATGATGATGCAGGCTATAAAAATTTGTCACCACACAAAGGGAGGAAGGGACAAATGAGGGGCCGAGCTGACCAGCCATGAAGGAGAAGGAGAGACCTCCATCTTTAGGCGAAATCCAAGTGATAGTTGGAGGACCCGCAAGAGGAGGTGAGTCTGCCTTAGCTTGAAAAGCCTATGTAAGGAAAATCCAAGTGCATAGAGGAAAAAAGTGTCTATATGATGGGGAGGCCAATGAAACAGGCCCAAAGAACCGATCACCTTTACCAAGGAAGATTCATCATGACCGCAACACCTGTATGACGATACCCTTGTTGTCACTGTTATGATCGTCGGGTACAAGATGCGAAGAGTGCTAATTGACAATGGTAGCTCTACCGACATTCTTTACATGTCAGCTTTCCATCAGATGGGGATTCCAAAAGATATACTATAGCCAGTAAGGGCCCCCCTCATCGGTTTCAAGGGGGATAGACTATTCCCCATAGGATCGATATCCCTACCAATGACAATGGGTCTCGAAACAAAACAAATCACCAAGGAGCTCATTTTAATCATTGTCAACTACCCATCAGCGCACAATGCTATATTGGGAAGACCATCTCTAAACCAGATGAAAGTAGTCATCTCCACATACCACCTAATGATGAGGTTTCCCACCAATCATGGAGTAGGGGAAGTCAGGGATGACCAGACCCTGGCACGAGAATGCTATAGTGCCTCACTTTCTAATGGACCACAAGAGGAGACCCTAGTGATCAATGATAAGGAAGTGAAAGTAGAGAAGAATGGCTTGATGGCTGAACTGGTGGAAGATCTCTTGGAGTTCCCCTTAGACGACTTGGTCCCCAATCAAAAGGTCTAGGTAGGCAACATACTCAAACTGACTCAGCACTTGAGCTGTTGGCTAGGCATGGGGACATCTTTACATGGACTCATAGAGATATGCTAGGGATAGACCCTGAGGTGATGGTACACAAGCTAAATACCAGCAGAACTGCCAAACCTAGTCAACACAACCATCGGGCATGAGTTGCTTAGTTTTATGGATGCCTTCTTGGGCTACTTTCAGATTCGGATGTACGAGCTGGACCAAGAGAAGACATCCTTCATCACCGACCGAGGATTGTATTGCTACTAGGTTATACCCTTTGGACTAAAGAACGTTAGAGCCACCTATCAAAGGTTGGTCAACACTATGTTCAAAGACTAGATTGGAAGAAACATGAAAGTATATGTAGATAATATACTTGTGAAAAGTCTGAAGATAGACCTTCACTTTGAAGATCTCAAAGAAACCTTTGATACACTAAGGAAGTACAAAATGAGACTGAACCTGGAAAAATGCACCTTTGGGGTCTTGGTAGGAAAATTCCTAGGTTTCATAGTCTCACAAAGAGGGATTGAAGCAAACCCTGAGAAGGTGAAAGCCATTATGCACATGGAATCACCCTAGAACACTATGGAAGTTTAGAGGCTAGTTGGAAGGATAGCAACACTGAACTGGTTTATCTCCAAATCTAGTGACAGGTTCTAGAAGAGGGAAAACATCTTGACAACCAGATAGAAGCCAGAAAGCTTAAGTTACAAGCCTCTCAGTACACCTTGCTAGACAAGACAATGTACAAGAGAAGCCTCACCTTGTCCTATCTCCGATGTCTAACTCTATCCAAGTTAGACTTTGCGATAAGGGAGATCCATGGAGTATGTGGCAACCATTCTGGTGGTAGGTCCATAGCACACCAACTCATCAGAACAAGCTATTATTGGCCAAAAATGTGGGCCAATGCTACCCGTTTCATGTGAGGGTGTGACCAATGGTAGAGATTTTTTAATAAGCTTAGACAGCCTCTAAAGGAACTCACACCAATCCTCAATCCCTGGCCATTCGCCCAATAGGGGTGATTAGGGCATGGAAATGCACTCTAAATAGGAGTTAATTATTTGCATTTGTTGATATGTTTTTAAGATTATTGTGTTAAATTATTGAATTATTTAAAAAGTGTGATCTGTTGGAAGATTCGGTATTTTTAGTGTATTTTCAGGTTTTAAATAAAATAAAAGGATTTGAGTGCAATTCACGAGTTCTGGAACATGCTTCAGTATTTTCACAATAACTTGAGCTGTAGACCTTGGATTGAGATGATTTTTATGGCAGCTGAAAGCTAACTCGAAGGGCTACAATTCTCATGTTTATAGTTTCCTCAAATTCTGGAGTTAAAGTGCTCCAAATCATCCATCTTTGAAGACCACGAGTTCTGGAACATGCTTTAGTATTTTTGCAATAACTTGAGCTGTAGACCTCAGATTGAGATGATTTTTATGGAAGCGGAAAGCTAACTTGAAGGGATAAAATTCTCATGTTTAGAGTTTCCTCAAATTCTAGAGCTAAAGTACTCGAAATCAGCTATCTTCGAAGACTATAAAATCTAGACAGATTTGAACAAGAAGGAAAAAATGGAGGGCAAAACACCCAGCCCAGCTTAGCCCGCTAGCAGTGCTTTCCTTAACTAATTTTAGCCAACTAAATCTTAAAAGATTAATTCCTATTTTGAGAGTTGATGGTCAAGAAGCTGTATTTGGACTCCTTTTAGTCCAGGTTCAGTCAAGCACAGATTTAGTAATCATAATATTCCAGAATATGCCAAGTCAAATAAGGAAAAGAATGAGCAA
>JAOXJP010232227.1:0-10504 GCA_025762735.1 Platanus orientalis | reverse complement strand
ACTTAGAAGGGGGGGGGGGGGGAAAAAATTCATTTTTTGGGGATTTTTTATTCCCCCCTCTGAGTGTCCCATCAGGGAGGGTGTCGCAGATGATTTCACGCCGATTAGCAAATAGTGGGTCATAAGATCTCCTAGTCCAGATAAGATATATCTCTTTCTTTTGAAGGGTTTGGAAATATATGACAGAAAGTGGACAAAGATATGCCCACTTCCATCAAAGTAAGCACTCACGATTTTATGAGACTAACCAATCTCCAGGGCCAAAAAATAAAAAGGATCTGATTACTTCTAAATTCCTGATGACATGATCAATCTCATTCCTTGTAACAGTTGGAGATATGGCAGTGGAAGGACTTTGGATCATCCAATCAGCTCAATATTAGCCTAAGAAACCTCTTCTGGGGGGAACCATTGAGATTTGGAAAGAAAGGGGTGAAATCATCTGCGCCACCCCCCCCTGATGGGAGACTCGGGGGAATCAATTCACTTTTAGGAGATTTTTGATTCCCCCCGAGTGTCCCATCAGGGGGAGTGTCACAGATGATTTCATGCCCCCTAATACTGCTATGCTGTTGGTAGACTGTCTCAGTAGTCTAATCTTTTTTTTTTTTTTTTTTGTGGTAAAACTCAGTAGTCTAATCTAAGAGGTGGCTAATATTGATAAATTTTCATCTTTATGAAAAGGCTTTTCGAAGAATGCGTTGCGAATTGAATACTATATACCCAATGGTTACGAACCTCACTTCTTTTCATTTGTCCGACTCTTTGCTTTCTTTGATACATATTCCCAACTTTTTAAAAAAAAAAATTTCTTGTGGTTTATATCCTTATTATCTTAGCTTAATAATTCTCTCCACTGTGCTTTGACTGTCACGTTAATTTTCCAGGTTGCTATATCAAAGCAACTGAGCAATGCCAATGGTGGACCAGCCCATCAGGAGGAGGCTTCGAATAATGAGAGGCCAAAGCCTAGTTTTAAGATGTAGGGTTATTTGCCTGAAAAGCTTAGCTGCCAACTCCAAGAATCACTATTCATGATCGCAAATGGACAGATGGAAGCATTCCGTTGGATGCCGTCCCTGCTAACCTTGTGAGGCTTGGAAAGATACAAATGGAGATGTGGGCTCCATACCAAACAGGAGATGGCCGTACTTGGCTGAGTTGTCATGTTTTAAATTCTTTCTTGGTAACCTCTCTCTCTCTCTCTCTCTCTCTCTCTCTCTCTCTCTCTCTCTCGCGTACTTATGCAGGAAGCTCTAAAAAGAAAAGTTATTGCTTCTACCGCTGCTGTTGAGGCTTTGGAAGAAGCCACCGCTACTGAATCTATTGTAAGGAGCTTAAGGTAAATGCTTATTTTTTTCTTTTTATTTTAATTGTAAAGTAGAAAAGTTATTTTATCCAACAATGTAAACGAATCTCGTGAGAATCGTGAAAACGGCACCAGAGGGGCTGATGCATCAGTACCAAAAAGTGATTCGCACTTTTTGGGGAGCACTTATCACTTTTCGGCACTGATGTATCTGTACCCTGATGCCATTTTCACAGTTCTCACAAGATTCGTTCTCCCCTAATTTTTAGTGCAAGATCGGGCTTGGTGCAGCCTTGGAATCAGATTCCCATGGCCTCGGATTATGTGCAAATAAATCCCGTGAGAACTGTGCAAACGGCACCAGAGGAGCTGATGCATCAATATCGAAAAGTGATTTACACTTTTTGGGGGACACTTGTCACCTTTGGGCGCTGATGTGTCTGCACCCTGATGCCGTTTTCACAACTCTCACAGAGATATGTTTTCACCTAATTTTTTTCCGACTCGCATGCCTTATTACTTCGCCAAAAAGGCTTGTTTTGGATCAAAGCTTATGCTTAGATCTTCAGGCTGTAGGACCGGTCATTTGCTCACTGGTTTCTCTATCGGATCCCCTTTCTCCTCTTAAGATAAGAAGCTAAAGAGAACAAATGGCAGTAAATATTTATTGAGTCATGCTGTGTTTGGGAAATGTGGAAGGTCAGGAACCAAGAAATTGTCAGACCCCACACACCCTAACTCAGAGATTCTCAAAACAAACAAGTTATTTTATGAATTTTGGTTTTTGCAGGAAGAGACCCACAAACCTCCATCCATTATCCATATAGTCAACCAGGAATCATGGACCAAACGTGAGCAAATCCTCTGCAACAAGCTTAAATAACATTAAACGGAAACTACCATAAAAGAACGACATCTATACTTAAAATTTTGAAACTTTAACATTTGGTGGGAGTTTTAATACATGTGTTTCCTTTTATACTTAAATGTGGGCCCAATTTCGGCAAATCCGGATTCAGTATACATATACATGTACGAGACCATATAAGTTAATTTTATCTTATCTTTGTAATGTTTCCTTATGTTTGATTTTGGAAACGGTATTTTTAAGTAATTTATTCAAACGCATTAAAGGTTTTAAATGCGTATTCATATTTTCCAAAAAAAGGAGCTGTCTAACAAGGTATGTCCACGTTAATGGACGTTGTTATGCTATTGAAATGAGAACTATTAATTCTCTTTGACAGAAAGAAAAAGAGAATAGAATCTTTCTTTTTTTATTTTTCGATAAATAAGATAATAGAATCATCTTTCTTCTACCTCTATTTATTCTATAATCCCTTTGAATATTATTGTTTTAATTTTCTTCCATCTGAGATCATTATGCTATTAAGGAGAGTACCCTCTTACATAATAGTGCAAATCTTGTGAAAGGAGTGAAGTTGTTGCATCCTGGAGGTGGAAGGTCTGAATACCTTATTGCCTTGTGTAAACACATCACAAGGGGATCAATCAACTTTAAGAACAGTGAATTCATACCTTATTAGCTTCTAAAACGATAAGTTTTTCTTTATTTGATTTTGCAGATTTGATACTCTCATCAATGTTTGCATTTTCCTTTCCGTCATTTACATTGTTTTTAGACTGAATAATATTCATACCATATACTACTTTTGGTCAGTAAATCTTCTAGCATAGTGTTATTATTTTTTCTTAGTACAAGTGCAAAACATGCTTTATGGAATATGCGTGTGTGTGAAGATGTCGGGTTGATATCCTCTGCAACATGAATATTTACGCTAGGCTGCAGCCACCATTCATGGGGCGACGTGTGGGGTACTGACAAAAGTGTATAGACCCCACCCTCCTTGTTAGTACCTGACACCACACGGCGCCTCATGAATGGTGGTTCCAGCCCGACGCAAATATTCAGTGTTGCAGAGGATAGTATCCTGAAGGCGTCATCAGCTTGTTAGGTTGGTAGAGCCTGTACCATAGACATGGGTTCCAAAACTGCCTTCAGATATATATATATATATATATAATGCGTGATGGTAATGTGCTCGTATTGATACATTTTGGTAATGCTTGGCTATTTAGAGAATTCTGCACATAATTGAATTGTTGTTGTGTCAAAGGATGTTGAATGTTGTCATATGTACAGTCCAAACTCTTCTGTGGTTACTATTGACAACATAAGAAATACTATATTTCTAGGTTAAATATGCAATGCAACCAACACCCTTGAGAGTGTTTTTTTATCAAACTGAATTTAGTAGTAGATCATTGGATTATTTGATCCACAGTATATAGAATTGAACTTGACCCATTTATACCCGTTTCAGATTGAAATTTTCATTTTGGATCAGATTGTAAACTGTAATCATACACATTTTTTTTAATTGTTTTCCTTTTACTCTCATGGTTATATAACAGAAATGAGTAAGACTAGCATGTGGTGCAAAAGGGAAGGAAAAAAGATAAATAAGGAAGGTTTCCTGTTACTTTGTTATGGGTTTTGAAGCCTGCAATGACAAGGGGTTTTCTCTTAAGCGGATGGCAGATTCTAAGAAATCAGGACCAAAAAAATTTATAAAAAGACTTCTAAGAAATCCGATAAATTAACCACATGTATAGTTCTCTAGTCGACATCAACCTCATGTTTTAGGTTTGAATCATATGTAGTTTGAATGGAGAGATGTCACGTCAATATATACCTAGTATGTGACACATGCATGTTAAAGTGTACCTTAAATGATCTATGACATGTTCTTTTGATCCATGTGCATTTACCGTGTTATCCTATAAGGTATCATGTCACGTGTTGATTCTCATTGAGGTGAATAGGTGATATCATGTCTGATGAGTACTACATTTTTGCTCTACTTGAATAGTTCTTAGAATTTTTGCCACCGGTTCCTTCAACAGAGAAAAACTGATGATATTACCATTGGAGTTCCTGGTTATAGTGGCCAACCCGATAAAATTCCCACCAGGGGGACAAGCTGCATCGACGTTGACTTTTATTCACCAATTCTCTAGAGGTTCCCACAAAACAACCCTATTCAGGTTCAAAAAAGCATGGCAGTTGCTATAGATGCCTCACTCCAGGAAAACTTGGAGGTCTTAGAGATCCCAGCATAAAACAGATGCATATATAATTTAACGTAAGTTGGAGAGCCATTAAACACAAACTCATTCCTTTGTTTCCCGCAGTACCAACTTGCCACAATAAATTTTTGAAAAAGAACCATATTGTCATGGACAGCCTTAGTTTGATGCTTTCATGCGGCACTTGTCTCGCCCTCACGATACAAGTTAGTCTATGCTAAACTAGTCACGCCAAGAAATACTACTATGCTAAGCAAGTAATGATAAAGACAAATCAAACACACACACAACATGAATGAAATGAGTTATTGCATTGCATTAACAAGAAAACATTACAACCCTAGAGCTAAAAGGAATCATCAGACACAATGTGTAACAACACCAAACTGTGTCAACCAAAGGGGTAAGGCTCTGAGGCTACACTCCTTGAAGACCTGTTATTCCCTTATAAGGTGAATGCTAAGCTTATAGAACACTGTTAGAAGGGAACATCCACCCTCCCAAAAAATCATACTGAACTATTTACAATAATGTCGTTGGATTATATTTACAAGAATATCACTAGGCAATTAACAAAGGAACAAAAGACTAAGTGTCACTGGTCATGGTCATGCAAACAGTGCTGGACAAAATGACCATGACATCCTCCCTCACTTAGCTGGTTGATGTCCTCGTTGACTTCTCTTTAAGATAGACTTCAATCTAGTTAGTGAAGGCAAATAAGACACTTGTGGGTTCCGAGCTGGCTTTTGAATTTGACAGACCCTTCTATTTTACTAAGTATTTCATTTGGAGTGTCTTGTCGTGAAGGACTTGCATCCGACGCTTAACCATGATACGGTCAACTTCTCTTGAAAGCTTTGTAGTGACATAGGTTGTGGGTCATGTGGGATTGCTTCACACTAGGTCTTCCTTGTTTGCATGATAAGGCTTCAAAAGGCTAGCATGGAAGACCGGATAAAAATTAAGCCAATCTAGTAGCTAGACTTTGTCCACTCATGTTATGATAGGAAATGGCATTTCCTATTTGCAAACTAGTTGTTGATGAAGATAACAAAAGTACTTAAGCTTTTCTGACCTTAGCTTCATGAGCCCTAAGTCTCCAACTTTTAACTTGTTAAGCTTCTTCTTCTGATCGGCCCATTTTTTCATTCTCCGCGAGGCCTTCTCTAGATAGGTTTGGGCAATGTCTACATTCTTGTGTCAATTCTTAGTGAAGTGGTAAGCTTTGGGGCTGCTTCCTTGGTAACCAGTGGCTACAGTGTGTGGCATGAGTGGTTGCTGCCCTGTCACAAGTTCAAATGGGCTCCTGTTGGTAGAAGAGCTCTGTTGCAAGTTGAAGCAGAATTGAGCGATATCCTACAAGTTCACCCAATTCTTCGGGTTGACACTTACAAAATGCCGGAGGTATTCCTCCAATAAAGCATTCATACGCTCGGTCCAGCCATCGGTCTAAGGGTGGCCACTTATTAAGAAGTTTAACTATTCTGGGGCACTCCCCAATACTTCACCACATTCTTCACAAACAAGTACGTTGTCTCTTCAGCCAAGAATTGATTGGGACTGGGATAAAGGTAGCATACTTTGATAATCTATCCACTACTACCAAGTTCGTCCCATACTCCCCCACTTTTGGCAGAGAGGAGATAAAATTCATGGAGACACTCTCCCATGACCTTTGAGGTACTAACAACGATTCAAGCAACCCAAAAGGCTTATCTCTCTCAACCTTGTCCTATTGGCATATAAGGCATGTCTTGACATGCTCCATCACATCGTCTTGCATGCGTGGCCAGAAATACCCCCGCTCTAACAATGCGAAGGTTCAGTGCCATCCCTGATGACATGCCTATAGAGTGTCATGACATCCCTCGTCAATTCTCTCCTCAGTTCCCCAGACTGTGGAACATACAATCTGCCCCCCTTGGTATATAGGAGTCCATCCTTGGTTCAAAATTTGTGTGTCTTGTTGTTCTCCACTAGTGGCCATAACACTTTGGCTTGGAGATCTCTTAAGTCCCTCTTGAACATGGTCTAGCAAGGTGTTTTTCAGTTGGAAAACACTATGTTGTCCTTGTTGCGTCAATGCCATGAGTTCAGCTTTGCGGCTCAGGGCATCTACAATTGTGTTGGTTCGTCCTAAATTATACTCAAGTGCCAAGTTAAACTCTGATAAGAATTCTTGTCAGTGAGCCTACTTTGATGTCAGCTTCTTCTGAGTCATGAAGTGGGACATTACTGCATTGTCTATCTTCACAACAAAATTGGACCCAAGTAGGTAATGTTTTCATACTCGCAAGCAATGTACCATAACTAACAACTTCTTTTCTTGGGTTGTATAATGCCTTTCTGTCTCAGATAACTTCCTGCTCTCACAAGCCACGAGTGATTGTCTTACATCAACACACCTCCAAGAGCATCGTCAAAAGCATCAGTTTAAATTTTAAAAGGTTTAATTAAGTCAGACAATGCTAGTACTAGGTTAGAGGCCTGATTGGTGGCAGTGTCTGACCATGCCCATGGTCGGTCTTTCTTTAACAAGTCAGTAAGTGGTGCGACCTTCCCTGAGTACCCCACAATGAAACGGTGGTAGTAGTTAGCTAGCCCCAAGAACGATCACAACTCACTCACACTAGTTGACAGCTTCCACTCTTGGTTGGCCCTGACCTTCTCCATGTTCATTTTTACTTGTCCCTTACTAACAACATGGCCTAAGAACCCAATGTGCTTTTGTGCAAATGAGCATTTTTCTTTCTTTACATATAGATGGTTTTTTCTTAATATGTTAAAGATAATGCAAAGGTGCTTAACGTGCTCCTCTAGAGTTGAACTATAGTCAACAATGTCATCAAGGTACATCACCACAAGCTTGTCAAGGCAGTCATGAAACATCTCATTCATTAAGGTACAAAATGTGGTTGGTGCATTGGTCAGTCCAAATGGCATGACAAAGAATTTTAATTCGTCATATCTCGTGACGTAGGTGATCTTTGGCTCGTCACCTGCCGCGATGCGAACCTAATAGTATTCTAACCTCAAGTCCAACTTTGAGAAGTATTTAGCCCCTCCAAGCTAGTCAAATAGGTCAGCAATCAAAGGAATTGGGCAGGTGTTTCTCACTGTCAACTTGGTTAAAGTTAGGTAGTCTACACAGTCTCAGACTCCCATCATGTTTTTTTTAAATAGCATAGGCGCCCCGTAAAGTGCCTTAGAGGGTCACACAAAGCCCACTTCTAGCAACTAATCTAACTATTTTTTAAGCTCAGCTAGCTCTAGAGGAGCCATTCAGTAAGGGGCCTTGGCAGGTGCCTTCGCCCCAGTAATGATCTCTATCTAATGGTTAATGACTTATCATGGGAGTAAGTTCTTTAGGAGTTCCTTGGGCATCATGTCCTTGAACTCATCTAAGACCTTGCACACCACCTTAAGCACAGGGTCTTAGGATGGCTCCTTGGTCTCTACCTTCAGTGCCACCAAGTAGGTCATTTCCCCATTCTTCAAACCCTTCTTCAACTGCAGGGCTGAGATCAACTTCTCACCATCTCTCTTGGAAACAACAGGGATCATGCATGGAGTCTCCCTAAACATGCAAAGGGACTCCAAGTAAGGCATGGGCACGACCTTGTTGTCTTGTAGGAACTCTATTCCTAAGATCACTTGAAAATCATCCATTGGGATTGCCATTAGGTTAGTCTTCCCTGTCCAAGCTCCCAACTCAATAGGGACTGATTTGACTATACATGTACTGGGTGGGCTACCAAGTTGATAGCCTTAATGCAGCTTGTGTCTTTCTTTAACTTCAAGCCTAATCGCCTTGTTTCAAACTCAGCGACGAAGTTATGGGTCGCTCCCATGTCAATCATGGCCCAGGTGTCCTTCCTATTTCTCTTTACATCAACAAACATTAGAGATGTGGTCTTCTTGTCATTTACTTGACCCTTCAAGGCATACAACAATCGGAGAGCTCCCATCCTTGGTTCCTCTCCTTCCTCCTCATCCCTTGAGGCCTCACCTAGTGTTGGGTTTGCTTGCAAGTCATTGAGGGCCTGCTTCTGTGAGCAATCGGATACTCGGTGTGGCCCTCCATATAGAAAATAACTAATGATCTTGGGATCTTGGGGCCCGTTGCGGCCGATGTCGAGCCCTTCGATGAAGAAGAGTCATTGTTGTTGTAGGACTTCCCACCCCCTACGCCCTTGCCCTTATTGGTGGCTTTGGCAGACTTATTACCCCCATGAGTAGACATTTTTTTCTTGTCAGGGGCATTAATGCTATAGTTATTCAATCACTCAGCCGCAGCTTATGCCGAAGCCAAGTCTTGACAAGTCTTCAAACTTTCTAGGAAGTCAAATAACTTGTCCTTCTCAGACATGTCATGGATGTCAAGCATGAGGGATGAGAACTGCTTAACACTCTCGCACCGTACTAGTGTGTTGCAACCAGCATAGGTTCCTACGGGCTATGTACTCCACATTCTCTGGGAGAAACTGGTTCTTGAGCTCTCTCTTCAGGTCCTCCCATGTGTCAATTATGCATCGCTCATTTTGAATGTCATCATATCTAGTGTGCCACCACAACTTGGCATCACCTGATAGATACACGATGGCCATCAAAACCTTGGCCTCTTCTGAGTCAAGCTTGACTGCACAGAAGTATTGCTCAATGTCAAAGAGGATGTTCTCTAACTCTTTGGCATCACGTGCGCCTCTATAAGCTCTAGGTTCGGAATTCAAACTCTCATTTGGGCCTCAGTCCCACTCATGTTTCCCATGCCAACAGCTCTCATAAGCAAGTTGACGCGGGTGCTCAAATCCTCCATTTAAGTCCAAAGGGCTTCCATGGTGTCTCGCATGTCATCAATAAGCACCTCGACCACTCCCACAAGCTGATGTTGTCCATCCTGTGGGACATCCACCGTTGACTCAACTAATTTAGCCTAGCGAGAGCCTCATTTGTGCGCTTTGTCCATGCATCTTGTACATCCAATCGCTCCTTTGTGGTAAAGTTTCTAACCATGTCGTCTTGTCCTACTCAAGCCTAGCTCTAATATCAATTGTCACAGATAACCTTAGTTTGACGCTTCCGTGGGGCACTTGCCTCACCCTCATGACACAAGTCAGCCTATGCTAAGTTAACCATGTCGAACAACACTACTATGCTAAGAAGGCAACAACAAAGACAAAGCAAGGAAAAACAAACCAAACACACACACAATAGGAAGGAAATGAGCTATTGCATTGCATTAACAAGAAAGTATTACAACCTTAGAGCTAAAGGGGATCACCAGGCACAGTGTGTAGCAACACCGAGCCACGTCAACCAAAGAGGCAAAGCTCTGAGGCTACACTCCTTAAAGACTTGTTACTCCCCTACAAGGTGGATGCTAAGCCTTTAGAGCGCTACTAGAAAGGAACATCCACCCCCCAGAAAATCATACTGGACTATTTACAATAATGTCATTAGGCTATATTTACAAGAATTCCACTAAGCAACAAAGAGACAAAAGACTAAGTGTCATTGACCATGGCCATGCGAACAGCGCTAGACAAAATGGTCGTGACAATATGTTCCCTTTTGGAAGAAGTTGGCCAACTCAATAACTTTGATAACCATAATAGAAAGGTGAGATCTTCAGTAAAGGGAATCAGGAAACTCAAGTTTAGAGATATCCAAATCAATCTAACAACAGTGAAGTGAAAAATAGCATGTTCAATAGATTCCATAGAATGGGAACACAATGAGCAGGTCAAGGATACACTACTAATCCTGTTGATGAGATTACTTCATGTTGTGAACATTAGATAGAGATATTCAAAATATAAGAATCTTTTTATCATCCTTCTTTTCCTAAATTAATTGCTACATACATTGTATTTGGTTAATTTGGTATCAACATTAATATATTTCAATTGACTATTTGTTCAATAAGTTTTTAGTATGTACAAATTAAGAAGTCTTATGTATTACTAAATATCCATTTTAGTATTGTCCAATCAATAAGAGCCTATTTGGCAGTCACCTGAAATGTAATCATTTCATTTGAGTTTCCCAAGGCATTTATAGCCATGAGGTGATGATTTGTAA
>JAOXJP010232226.1:0-10505 GCA_025762735.1 Platanus orientalis | reverse complement strand
TTATAAATGTCAAACAAATAAAATAACATAAAAAGTATCTATGATGGCTTTGACAGGACACCTATTCTAACAATTTTGACTTTTTGACAAACAACAATGCTCCCATAAGTGGGTGAGAGTTACATGAAGATGATGTAAATGTTCCTCTAATGATGAACTGAATGTAAAGATATCATCAAAAAATACTAGAACAAACTTACAAAGATAAGGACGAAAGATGTCATTCATTAGGCTCTGAAATGTTGACAGGGAATTTGTTAATCCAAAGGACATCACCAAAAATTCATAATGGCCATCATGGGTCTAGAACACAGTCTTTGAGATGTCCTCTTCATGAGCATGAACTTAGTGATATCCTACGCAAAGATCTAACTTAGAAAAATTGGGCACCTTGAGCTCATCAAGCAAACTACTAGCTATCTTTCTACATCGCATTTACTTCAGCATCAAAAGGCTACATGGTACTCTTTGTTGCCTCTTCTTGTCTTTCTAGATCCGTTTCCTCATCAACAACTGCAATCAAGAATAATTCGAGGCCAGGATTCAATTGGGTCATATCAAGAGTTTTCTAAGAAATAACCACTTCAGTTAGTGGGTCAAAATAAGATTTGATTGCTTTTTCTAAGACTAACATTCCATATGTATGTCTCAATCTCGGCCAAAGTACGTAGAAAACTGAGTTGCATGGATTTTAATGTCGCAGTTACAAGTTTTATATCTCTAAGATGGTGCAAGAGTAAAGAACACCTAGGTCAAGCATGGTTGACTTCTTGTTGGAAATATAGTCGTTCGACTTCACAAAGAGAAAGATTTGGTCTCACTTCTTTATCTATAAAAGAAGACTTTGTATCTTAAAGAAGGAAACCAAGAGTGAGATTATATCATGAGGAGTTGATTCTGGGAGCAAATACAAACAATGAATACCTTGTCTAGGCATAGAAGAGTCTAGTATGGGTTCAAGGATCGACTCTAATTCTTTCTTAAAAGTCAAAGGCTTAGGCTCAACTACCATGTGGTCTTCGTCTAAGTTTGAATCTATTATTATCACAATTGGAGTTTGGGGAAGGTCCGGTCTTGCGGTAGGTCTTGAAGAGGTCCAAGATCTACGTCTAGTCTTCTTGGGAGGGACTCCAGAAGAAGACTTGCTTTTGCTAGCACTAGAATACTTTATCCTTGGGGCCATTACTGCATAAGGGAGGAGTTTCATTAATACAAAGCATGGAAAAGTACTTAGCTAAAATCAGAAAAGTTAAGTGTAGGTCTTCGTGAATCCAATCAACAACCATTGTGAGTTAAAGCATGCGATGCCAGACTAGTTCACAGGAGTTCACCATCACTGGAGAAGATGACTAGAAAACTGAAAGGTTTGTTGGCTTTAAAATTGCCAAATCTTCTCCAAATTGCTTGGAACTAGTCCCAAAATGACCGAAATCTCAAGGCAGAACTTCCTATATGTTTAAAAGTTGGGATTGAGACTTTAAAATTTTAATAAAATAAAAAAGATTCAAGAGTGGGATTAAGGTTTCAAGAACTCAGATAAAGGCACCACAACCAATGATTTTACTTGTCAAATCTCTTAGCAAAGGATACCAAAGTAATCGCAGGAATAGAATGGGTCTTCTTAGTGGAATAGATCAAAGATTTTAAAGGCTTGATGTAAGATTGTGGAAGATGGAGCTCTAGCGATGAAGTTGTTCACAGGCTTAGAAATTTTGCAAAAAATGACTAAGGAACAAGATGATGGCATATTTATACCTGCAAGGGTAAAATCCTAAGTGCACATCGCCATTTGAAAAGCGTGCACGAAAAAAGTGAGGGTGTTTATGTCCTTTCACACCGAATATGAAAAGTCATGCCTTTTGTGATGATGAGTTGAAAACCTCCCCTCATGATGCCACATGGTGATATTTTTAAAGGGGCAACTGTTGGCACATGAAAATTAGTGAAATTACAAATTTACCCTTTTTCACAAGGATGAATAGTGCTTTACGAAATAAGGCATAAAATGACTCACGATGATATATAATTTGCAATGGATGAATAGTACCTCACAAAATGACATGTCTCCTATGAAGGACACGTGGCTCACGAAAGAATATCAACACGCTTCACATAAAATGATAGTATCATGAAGAGACCTCTTCATAATGGATGAACAGTGCCTCATGAAGGAAGTGACATCACGATGAATAGTCCTAGAATCACAAAATTGTTATGTTAAGTGGCACAAATCCTTAGGAATCGCGATGGTAGTGGTTTTGTACAAAAAAAAAAAAGCCATAAACTGAATTAATAGAGTCTCACTCATATAAGACTTCTTAATCTATACATATCTTGAAATATGTGCAAGAGACCTGCCAAATGGGAAACCTACTTTAAATATATAACTCTATCATATTTGCAAAATCCCACATATCAAGGGATGAAATAGAGATGAAGTTAGATTCTCACATGACTGAGAAGTTGCATAAGCATTCAAGTTTCTCTACCAACCAATTAAGCATTGCCACATCATCAAGTGCAAGCTAGAAACAAGGCAACAAATATCCAGTGGAATCCTAGAAGGAAACAAGCTGCATGCATTTATAAAGACTCTAAAGTTCATATGACCAAGAGGCTTCCAAGGATATTATTCTCTACTCACGGATTCGGCAATACTCCCAAACAACTAGAGCTCTCAATTTTCTCTTTTATGATTTGATCATCTTCATCACGACTACCACTGCAAGTTCACCCTAATCATCTCTAGCTGCAAGCACAGTCCATTATACCTCTTTGAAACTCTATGGAGAAGACATACACTCACAGATTCAAAACTGATGCCAAGGTTAGGTAAGATTGTGAATAAAGAGAAGAGAAGATAAGATAAGATAAGAAAAGATCATATGCTTGTATTTTATATCATATACATCAATAAAGCTTTATATATTTCATGCGTTCATATTTTACAAGTTGTGTAACAGTTAGGAAATCAGAAGTTTGTCTATTAAACGACAATAATTAACAAGTCTCTTTTGATATTTGGAGTGATTGTCCCCATATAAAAGAATAAACCAACCCTCTAAATGTTGGGTAATTTGGTGCACTTTGAGTTTCAAAGCTTCGATTTGGAAAGCAACGAAATTTGGTGTTACAATATATATATTCAATGAATCTATATAATAGATTTTTGGAATTCATCAATGGTTATGAAACATTAATCTAAGGTTCGTTGAATATGTATAAAAACCTTTGACATTCTTCATTGATTACACTTTCTTAACTAAGGTTCAATGAACCTAGATGAAGATTCATCAAATTTAGACATATCGTTGACATTCCCACAATGGTTACAAGAAATAAATAATGGATCTCATTAAATCCATTGAATTGTGACTATAAATAAAGCTCAATATCTCACTTATAACTAAGCTGAAAGAAAAATGAAGAAGCATTGTTCAGATGCAATCAAATGTGCAATAGGAGTTAGAAGAAAAGCGACGCAAAGAAGACATTTTTCTTTGTCTACTTCACTGAACATCGAATGGAACCCTTCGTTACAAAGGCTATTTCTGAATCTCTGCTTAGACTAAACACTAAGTGGTACCCTTGATTGTGAGCGCTTTTCCTAGTTATTTATTTATATATATTGATAAGTTTTTGTAAGAAAAACTTGAGACTTAGGCATTTAGAATAAAATATTCTTCTCAATTTGATCGTACAAATCCGTAAAAACAATACTTAATTCCGATTTTGGTTAAATCCCGACATAAGTGCAGTTAAGAAAGCTTGAAAATTTCAGCACTTTCTTCACTGGTGGTGTTTTATTACTTGATTTTACAAATCTTTTGTACTGGTTACTAAAAAAAATCTAAAAGTTAGTAATCCTAAAAGAATCCATGTATCAAAGCACCTTGAAAAAATCTGATGACCAAGATCATCAAGCCTTAGTTTTCTAAAATAGAGATATGAATCCATTGCAAGAGTTCCTCCCTTCCTTGAAAGATTTGAGCAACACTTCAGAAAAACATCCTCAAGAAGTCATCCTATGTTCATCTTTCTCAAGAACTTTCAAAACACTCATCAAACAAACCCACCTCTCATTGTAAAATAAGCCATCCATAATATTGATATTTGAATTATTCTCTACTTCAATCATAACAAACACAACAACCAACCATATCCCAACTATTTGGGGTTGGCTACACGAATCTTGTTCCGTCATTAAATAACATATTTCTAGGATTCATGTTTAAACAGTTTGGGTGGGTTTTTATAACTTGTTCTCAGATTGACACAACCCTTATTGTTTATCCAGGCTTGGGACTGACAATGTCTAAAGATACAAACATTGGCTGAGTTTTTGAATTATTCTCTAGCTTAAAAACGGAGATTGGGAGGTTCATGGCCTCCCAATGCTTCATCACCTCATCAACCTTCTTAATAGCGCACACTCCATTAAAAATTGAAAGTGAGCATTTGAGGGAGAAAAATCCTATAGAGATCAATAATGATGTCCCGATTGAAGTTTTTTTTAATATTAATAGAGTCACCATTATATTTCTTGTTAATTAATAAGTTTCAAAACTCATTTGAAGATAGACACATGGTGTGTTCAGTTAGATATTTCAACAGATCCACGCTTGGTGGGTAGGGAGTCTAGATATGCTGAATTTGGAATTTGAGAAACTTCCTGAACTATCCAACCCAAACATTTTAGTTCCTTAATTAAATCATTTGTTTACACATTTTGTCTTCCATGTCATTGACCCTAAATTTGGAGAATTATGCCAAATCTCGAGTTTTTTTTTCTTTTTTCCCTCTCCATCTTCACAACAGTGAGTGCCTCCCTCTCGAACATAAATAAATTTGTAAATCATTTATTGAAGTTAGATTTCACTTACATATGATTCAATCCCCAAAGTTTTTATCTTTCACTGACATCAAATTTTGTTCTTTTTTACCACATGATTTTCTATCAAAATTATATCTCATTCTCTTATTTCATATTTTTTTACATAAAATCATGAATAAAATCTCTATTTCATGAAGGATTTTTCAAATGTTATTTGAATTTCCCTGGTTTTGTGAATAAATTTTGAGGACTATTTTGCATGTTTTCTTAGAATTGAACATAAAACCACTGATTTTTGCATGGTTATTCAAGCATGTAACAAAATTCTTAGTATTCCACATTTGTGGTATGAACTAGAGCTGCCAAAAATTGCTATTCATTAACATTTAAGTTCATCTTTGTCTATGTACTCAGATTTTTGTCCATCATGTGAAAACAAAACATGTAAATAAGAAAGAAAAAAAAATTCATGAACCCACATTTCTTCTTTTTCATCTTTCATGACTTGAGTGAGAAGAAATTGCATCACTAATGGGAAATGGAGATGACAGAGGGAAAGAGAGATGATTTTGTGATTTTTATAAAGAAAAAAAAATTCGAAGATCGTATGATCATGTTGCATGTCACTATTGGAGTATTGCAACAAGTTGCTGAAATTAGTATTTCAGCAGATCTTGAACCGTGGGTGGGTCTGGAAATGATTGGGACAGTGGATATGCTATACCTAATATTTCAGGAAATTGTAGCAATACCCAATCAAAACGAGCCACCTGTATAATAGTTAGGTTATGACATCAGGTCCCAAAATGGTGGGAACGAACAACAAGATTTAAACTTGGGATCCATTGTAGTGGAAGCTTGTAGTTCTTCTGACATTTTGAGAAGTTTTCTTAAGTCATTGATTTCTAGAATATTGTAAGTTCTTTATTCAAGATTTATGGTTGTTAATTATATGAATATTTTCTCTTGCTTGCACTATTTAACATGGATTAGAATTGTTCTATTGCCCACATTCTTGTCTCTATTGTTGGATAATCTGGTAACTTTTTTTAATGTCTTTTTTTTTCTCTCTTGATGCCTTTTTCTAGTTTTCGTTTAGTTTGGCTTTTGTTTAAATTTTTATCCTTTTTTCCCTTGATACCTTTTTAGGTTTTCACCAAGTTTGAGTTCTATTTTTTCTTTATCTCTTTTCTTGCCCTTGGAGCCTTTTTAGGGTTTCAATCACCAAGACTAGGTTTCACATTAATGTTGCACCTCTATTGTAGTTATTGGTCATTGTCAGGCCTATTATTACTATTTTTTGACATGATTGGATGTTTTTACTTGTGACATTTTTACCTATTTTTGTCATGCCCTTTCCTAATCATGTTTTTTTTGCTCTTGTTTTTATTTATTTATTTTACTATTCTATAATCTTGTATTGAATCTTATGGAAAAATTTTCAATATGTCAGGTTTCCTAACGGTTTGGGTTTTTGGCTATGTTTCTTTCTATTTCTTGGTTGGGGTTGGATGATTGTTGTGCATGTTTTTTTTTTTTTTTTTTTATTTGATGTACTTCTTTGTTTGTATCCTTTGATACTTCACTTACATTTTTCTTTTCTTCTCAATTTTTCTTCTTATTTTTTTTTTCTCTTTCTCTTTTTTTAATGAATTAATGAATCATGCTATCTTCAATTATTTGTTTACGTAAATCCAATCTTGAAACTTTAATACTCACTTCAAGAAGGTGTTTCACAATTGCATGAATAAAAAACTATTAGGCTCAACTTGGTTGACTAGAGGGATATTTTACAAATTGGGTTCATAATTCAATAGGAAAAACAAAACAACCATGGAAGGCCTTTCTTTATTTTCAAAATTCTAATCATGGTTATGACAAACACATTGAAGCGTTGTACTACTAGTGGCTCTGACGGAAGTAATGGAATCCCTCCATGACTCCGGAGAGAGCTCTAACAGTGTAGATAAGAATATGATGGTTGTATGAATAAAAACCTCATTGTACACGAGTTTTACTATATAGCACAACTTTTTCCAAGAGAACCACTCGAGTTTTGACAATATAAGCTCTAAAGGTCTCTCTCTCAAAGATTTCTAGGTTACTAAAGGATTGGTTATCCCTAGCCATGATTCAACTACAAATTTACAAGAGATTAGCACTTTTGAATCGTGCTTGAAAACCTCCATAGATATGATAAAGTTTTACAAGTATAAAGTAAAAAATCTCTCTTCAAGAACTTTCAACAATGAATGATATGCCTTTTAAACAAACTAGAGTTTATTCAAGACTTCGTGAAGTCTTACAAATAAATAGAGATTGAGAAACCTCTCTTTTGGTATGCCAATAATGGGCAAATAATTGCATCCACGAATGGTTGAAAATTTCAAATTTGCCATTCATGATTGATCATAACTTTTTGTGATTGATCATAAAACATTGTTCTAAGTGTTTCTCAATTTGAGCAAAAATAGCACACTGCCTGATCAATCATGATCCATTTTGTGATCAATCATGGTTATCTATGATCGCTTATGCCATTTTGTGATCGATCATGAAACACTAGAATCCCAATGGACTTAGTCTAGTCTTAGATAGTTTACTGCCTAATCAATCATGGACCAATCTGTGATCGATCATGAACCACTTTGTGATTGATCATGGCACTATAATTTGAATTTATTATTTAACTTATTTATCCAATAGAGTGGGCCATTTATCTAAGGTTCAATGAGGGTCTTCTAAACCAATCCTAGGTCTTGATTTGGTCTTTACCCACTTACCATTCTTGTGTTCTTATTTTTTGATGCACATGATGGCTTGCAGCTGAACCTTGTGACATGTGGTCTTCTTGTCCTCAGTCTTGTAATCTTCCAGTCTTAAACTTGGTCTTTTCTTGCACTCACCTGAAGCCAGACATGAAATTATAGACACTTATATGACTCTTTAAATATGACATTCATGAGTCTATGTTGATAACATAGACTCATGAGGAAGGGAGTCTATTCATGTGGGACTAAGCCTGTCCAAATACTTTTGAAAGCATTAAAAAGTATCTTACAAAGCACCGGCCTTGTCACAAAAGCCATCGGATTGACCTTGACCTCTGGTTTTAATGAGTTCTATCAAAGGAAGGTCTTTGCTCCTATACATTGATGCTTTGGATTCATCCCTAGGTGCTTTTCTTTATAGATGGTGGACACAAGCAAGCGGTGGGTTGAGGATCCATCATTTTGTTTCCCACCTACATGGTTGCTATGCTAACTTAATGAGATGATCAAGGGAGGAAATTCTCAAC
Organism: Platanus orientalis; assembly: GCA_025762735.1. Lineage (NCBI taxonomy): Eukaryota > Viridiplantae > Streptophyta > Magnoliopsida > Proteales > Platanaceae > Platanus > Platanus orientalis. The sequence continues at coordinate 2,373 of JAOXJP010232226.1, read as the reverse complement.
ATGCAAAGTAGGTATAACCATAGGGTCTTTGTTAATTGGTTGGGTTCTGAAAAAATTTAACTGCATTATCTTCACGAAATGTCATTAAGAAGGTTCAACCTTAAACCTCCTTCCTATTCCTAGTCTAAATGAATCACTCCAGTCTATAGTATGAGTCTTAATATGTATACAAATGCTAACAAAGAAATAAATAGCCACATATAATATACAGTTGATAACAGAGAAAATAAAATGGCCAAACATTGCCATTGTGCTAGGCAAGCAAAGCACCTAGGGAAACTTGCCTATATAAGGTGTTCCATCTCAAAATTTTCCAAAAGATGTCAACCATTCTCTAGACTTGTGAAGAAGGGAATCCTGTTCATGTGGGACCAAGCTTGTCAATGTTTTTGAAAACATTAAGCAATATCTTACAAACCTGTCTATTTTTATGAGTCCTATTAAAGGAAGCCCTCTAATCATATTGCCGCCTTAGATTCATCCCTAGGTTCTTTGCTTGCCCAGCACAATAAAATTGTTTGGCATTATTTGCTTTGTTATCAATTGTATATTATATGTGTGACTATTTTTTTCTTTGTTAGCATTTGTATGTACATTGAGACTCCTAATATAAACTGGAGTGATTCATTCAAACATGGAAAAAGATGGAGGTTTATTGTTGAACCTTGTTAAAGCTATTTTGTGAAGATGATGCACCTAAATTTCTTTAGAACAAAACTAATTAACAAATACCCCTTTGTTATACCTACTCTATATATTAATAGTTTCCACCCTTGACCATCTCATTAAGTTGGCCTAGAAACCCTGTAGTTGGGAGACAAATCGATGGATCCCCACCCCTTGCCTGTGTGCATCATGTTAAATGTCTTTTTCTGTTGTTGTCTTTAGATTTTATCCAATAAAAGATCATAGGATCCCCAATACAAAAGATTAACTAACCAACCAACAACGAATATGTTACAAGGGTGGAAAATGGAATTACCACATCTAATTCTTGTACCAGCCAACCCTGGCCCAAAAAAATAAAAGGTAGTTGGAGAAATAAATCTGTATCAGGTCTATGGAATTGACAACATACGAGAGAAGAGTGGTTAAAATAGGCATATATTTGGCATGCAATTTGTGAGTTCATAGCCTGTGAACATAGGACCGTAGAAGAGGATTATGGATTGTAAATTGTAATTTCTTTACATTGTTATTTTAGAGTTCCTAGAGATATCTAATATGCAAAGAATTTAGTGTGGGCGTAAACAATATTAAATGGTCTCATGGTTATTTCATCAACTCAATCTAGAAAACATGTTTATATTCATCGTGAACAAATCAAATTGTAAAATAAGTTACAATTAAAACAGCTCCTTTTGCCAAGGCCTCCAACTCCTTTTTCCATTGATGGTGTTAACTTTAAGATGGTAAGTTGCCTAGGAGCACAGATTCTAGAAGCACAAACAAACAAAATATGACAAATCATTAAAGAAAGACCCCTCATTTATAGTGTTTGCATATAGATATACATTGTCAATAAGCCTTGTAAGTTGAGAACATCAACTTCTCCGAACAGCCATGCTCAATCACATCATTGATTTAAGATCAACTGAAAGGTAAATTAAATTAAATTGAATTTTTATATTTTTCTCACCTCTTTAGTGATTGATCAAATATAAAATTTATACAAAATAAAAAACAAAACTTTTTTACCTTTTCTCATTTCATACCAAACTGGTTAATTAAACATTAAATGATGTGTTGGATTCTTCACATTTTCAATTTGATTAACTCTCTTTATCTTCTTTAGTAAAATCAAGGTTTGTAGAGAAATAATTAAAGATGTTAATGAAAGTTAAGGCATCCAGTTCTCAATGTTAGATTCAAGTGCACCCAACCAGAATCTGTGTATGGTATTTTACCTTATAAACAAATTGCTATGGTCATCAGTCCAAGATGGAGCCAGTCCTGGTTGCTAGATATGCTTCACACACACACACACACACACACACACACACGGACAAATAAATAAAATAAGAATAAAAATACCCTCCCACTTCCTGTAACATGAAGTCCCTTATAGTCATGAGGAATGAAATAATTATATTATCGGGTAAATACTTGAAGAGGAATGTAAGATTTGTGGTTGGGTGGATTCATTCTGGAAAAAAAAAAAAGGAACGGAGTCACTTGAGCTACGCGAAGAGGGAAGGAAGTCGTGGGCAGAGCCGGAAGTCACTTTTCCCGATCTACTATAATATATTTAGCTTTCAATTTAACTCTAATGATGAATCTATTTTCAAACATGAAGCAAAAGGAGGAATGTAAGATTCAAAATTGTCCACAATTAGAATCATCTACACTAAGGAATAATTTGTACCTTCTTAT
>JAOXJP010232225.1:0-10505 GCA_025762735.1 Platanus orientalis | reverse complement strand
CCGTGCCCCTGCGCAAGGGTCTCCCTCTCATGGTCTCTGACTTCAGGCAGCGCATCTTCGGCGACCACAAGGACAGCAGTCTTGGCAACATGTCCTCATCTTAAAAGTGTCATAGCTTAGCCATGGAGAAGACATAGAAAGATGAATTCAGTTCAGTAGGAACTTGGAAATCTTTCCCTACTCTCTTTCTCAACTTTAGAACAACAGCAAAAGCAGCAGCAGCAGCAACCTTTCTCCCTTCTATTCCCTTTAAAATAGTTCAAAGAGTTGTTCTCCTTTTTGGCATTATTTTCTTTTTCTTTCTATTTTATGTAATTTTTCTTCCCAAATTTTTAATCTCTGTCGTAGACAGCAAGCTTTCGCAATTGCAGATTTCCATTCTGTGTTTATTAGCTGATTTAGTGCATTAGGACATGGGTGGTAGAAATTCAAGCTCCTTTCGGTTTAAGCCTATTTCATCATCTTTGGGACTTCACTCTAATTAATTTTCCAACCTCTGCACTGGTTGTTACACAAAGCTTTGATCGATCAACTCCATAAGATGCCGAGCCATGACCATTGTCAAGCAAAAGGGCATCAAGGAGTAAAGATTTCATCATTAAAAGTTTTAAACCCCTATTGAAATGAAATGGATTCATGCCAATACATATAGGGGAGACATGATGACAATGGAATACATCACTGGATTTGAATCAATTGCCTTAATGACTGATTAAGAAGGCAAAAACTCTTAAGGCCTACAGGCTACAGGGCCAGGACATGACTTTGGACCCCAGAACTTTCATAAAAGATACCATTGTGCAGGCCCACAGAAAACTGCTTGATGGATCAAGAAAACTGGCAGGAGGGGCAGCTAACAGCCAATACCTGTGGAATGCTACCGGGGGGTTAAGTAACGATGTTTTTAAATGAGTCATTAGATATTTTTCGGTAACAGCATGTAATACACACGATACTTTCCATTTTTTTAATAATTATATACAACAAAATTTTAAATTAAAACACAAAAGATATTTTTTTTGTTTCTATTTTTCAAATTTAGAGTATTTGTAAATATCTATCATTACTTACAAGTCGAAAACAAGGATTTCATTGCCTGCTCTTCATTATCCTCACCGAATATCCATAGATAGAAGATATGGCATGTACTTACAGTTCTCAGTCATGAATAGCAGTAGCTCTTTTTTTCCATCAACTATGAGAATTTGGTAAATTGGTTCCTAGTAAACTGAACACTTGCACATTTTTTAGCCTAGTATGCATTCCTTCCCAAAAGTATTTTATGCATTCTTCCCAAAAATGATTTTCTATAGGCCTTGCACATCCCTTCACTACACAATCCAGTAGATTTGTCGAGCTGGGCTGAGCTGGTATGGACTAGGCAGAGAATAGCCAAACTCAGCCCAAAGTACAAAAGCCTAAATAATATTCAGTCTAAGCCTGAACTCAGCCCAAATCACTTAGACTGAACTAGGCCCATTATAAATGGGCTTCAGTTGAGTTTAGGCTAGCAATGAGTCAATAACCTACTCAGCTGAGTGTTTAGCTGTAAGCAGGTAAAGACCAGAATTATGAATATGGGACCAGGGTATGAAGTCCATTAGACTTTACCAACTTAACAAGCTGGCATCTTTATATATATATAGCCAAGTAAGCTTTAATTTTGCAGAGGATCGGTAAACCACATAAAAGTGGCATGATAAACAAACCTCTTTTCACAGAATCATTGAAGTTGCCACATGAAGAGAAGCAAAGCCCTTTTGGAATGGTGAGATTCCCAGGTCGGGTAGATCTTCATTAAATTTGTAACATACCCATCTACGACATGTTGCTTAACATCAAACGAAACTAGTAGAGAGGGAGAGAGAGAGAGAGAGTAGGCAAGGATCCACAGGAAGAAACTGGCCTAAGAAATAGATCGAGGTACCTACAGAAACAGACCCAACTATAACAACTATCATTAAAAATACCTCTTTCCAATTCACTTAGTCAACTGCTACTAATAAAAGAACAGGCAATCCCTTTTCATGTTTCCCATGAAGCTCTATGATCAATGTACTTAATTAACAGCTCCTATTTCTCCTCTATTGGCAACATTCACATGACCTAACATGAAATACTGTTGCACGCTACCCACCACTTGACTCTTCCTCCACATGATAATTGGATGATTAGTTGATTTCTGTGTCTACCACACCTCATTTATATAGGAAGATATATATATATATGGAGCAACCAAAGGTTTCAAAGTCAAAAACAAAGAACACATGGTTTATAAGCTGAAACTACCCATTGAAAAGGGCTTGATAGATGAAGTCGGCAGGAAAGAGATATAAACGAGTCCATGTACCAGATCTACAGATGTCCCTACAAATGTGAAGGGAGTGATGCAGGGACAAGCTCTACAGGTCTCAGTCCCCTCCGGGGCAATAAAAACCAGGCAAGAACCGTGTCAGGTAATTCTAAGCAGAAATCTTCAAAGAAAAGAGCCACTTAGGTAATCACTATGAACAGAACAAGCAGAAGTATCAAATTAAAAGAAACTTATACAAAGTCGTCTCATCTCATTCAATTTCATAGGAACAAATTTTTGATATCTGATACTTCTTTCTCCACAAAAATGTTCACCTGTAACACAGATACTACATACGGGATGATAATAAATCCACGACATAGAATGTCCAGGCTACCCCCCATTTTAAGCATGAGAAATGCTTGTGTTAACATGGGAAGACAGAACACCTGACCAAACCTAGCAAGATCTCAGCAAAATTGAATCCTACCCATATCTAATCTGAGGATAAACTGTCTGTGAACCACTGTTATAATTTTCAATACCAAGAACGAATGGGAGGTTTGGTTATAACTAATTCATCAGGACAAACTTCAGTGTTGGGTATTGTTAAAGTAGAAATCATCAAGTTGCACCTTCTGGATGCTCTACATGTGTGCCACAAACAAAAGTATTCTCTTCTTCCTCTATATTCCCAAGTAAAGAGTAACTGCTACTCTTTTCCATTTTCACTATTACTCTACATGTGTGCCACACTTCAAAGTCAGTTTTACACCCATGTGTAAGGATACCCTTGTGTGAGAATCATATATAACAAATAAATAAATAAAGGCAAATCTTGCCTCTTCACATGTTAATTTTTAATAACCACTCATGGCCCAAGAAAAAATATGTATTAATTTGAGCTTAGCTAATCAAAGATGCGTGCTCAGTGAAGAAGAAAGTTATTTGATTATGTTTCTGGGAATGTAAAGACTTCTTTTGAAGTAATGGCAAAACAATGAAGTTTAAGGAAACATTTAACTATTACAAAACTGGACGATCCTTAACAGTGTGAATACATAACAGGTGAAATTCACTACGTCTATCTAAACAAGCTTTTTAATCTGGAAATGCCAAAGAGCGCGGTCACCTCTCATTTAGGATTCCTAAGAACAATGATAACAGAGTCTCCACGGAGAAACATCTTGCTGATGAACCTATCCTTGTTAACTGGATGAGCTTTCTTCTTGCCTTTCCCTGTCTTTGGTACCTGCACAAAAAACTCAGAATGCTTACTTAGCAATTACAGTAGCGAAAAGGAAATAGAGGGAAAATGTTCATTTCCACAGAACCAACCTCAGTCCACATCTCCCTGACGTTTTCCAGAACCATGTTGCAGTGCCTGTCAAAGGCTCTCACACGACCAAGAAGTTTCTTGTTGTTGCGGCAATTAATAAGCACCTGAGGAGATGAAGAAAATTAGAAAGAGGCCCATACTGAATAGTTCAAAACCAGCATTGTTGACCACAACCAAAAATAAGAAAACGAATGTTTAAAGAGGAAAATGTGGTGGCATAAAGACCTGATGCATGAAGAACAAGCCTTGAGGTGTGAGTTTCAGTCCTTAGAGAGATCATCTGGTGGGTTCTAGGATAAAAAGGGGTCTCGAGTAGATAGATATACTTGACATTGTTAAGGATATGTATGACAGAGAAGCAATTAGTTATTATTATTATGAAGTGGATGAAGTGGAGAGGTGCGTCTGAAGAGGGAGAATAAAGAGGGAGTAGCCCATAGAACTAGAGTAAGTGGATGAAGTGGAGAGCTGCATCATGACTCATGTGTGACCGCCGCATACTGTTACTATTGAAGGGAAAGCCTAATAAGATGGCTATAAGACCAGCCATGCTTTATGGAGCAGAATGTTGGGTAGTCGAGAAACAGAACATGCTTGGAATTATTGTAGCTGAGATGAAAATACATTGAGATGAATGATGATATGCGAGATGTAGAAAAGGTAGAATAAAAAATGAACCCATTTGCAGGAACTTGGGGGTAGCACCAATAGATGACGAGATGAGGGACAGTTAACTGAGAAGGCTCAATTATTTGCAACGGAGAGCAATGATTGCACCAGCAAGAAGTGATCTGGTGCAACTTGAAGGCTTGAAAAGAGCAGCGCAAAGACCAAAAAGGACTTCGGAATTTTGGGATGAAGTAGTAAGAAATAGCACAGGAGCTTATGATCTAATAGAAGAAATGGACCTATATTGAGTGGAATGGAGGAACAGGATTTGCATAGCCGACCCCAAGTAGTTGAGAGGAGGTTTTGTTGAGTTGAGACATAAATATATAAATAGATAATCTAAAAAAATACACACACAAACACACACACACACACACACACACACACACATATATATATATATATATATATATATATATATATATGAGAGAGAGAGAGAGACTCAATAGCCCCTAAATACATAAAAATTGGAGAAAAAGAAAATAAAACATAATGATTATTTCAGCTCCGAATAGCATTACCTGAGTATTATTTTTAACACTCATCATCAAAACAGAAAGTGGGCCTGTGTTAAATTCCTCTTCCTCATTCTTGCCACCCTGTCACAAATAAAATGTGAAAACATATATAAATTTTAATGTAATTATCATTGTATAAAATAATTAGAAACTAACTACCCTATCCTATTCTGTAAGAAAGATAATGGGGGATGTAAATCAATTCACATGTTTCCCCAGGAAAAGCAGATGCTATAGATACCCAAACATTTTTTATTTTTTTTTATGAATCACAAATATTATTAAAAAAGGAAGAAAGAATACGACTCAAAAACAAACACAAAAGAAGAACACACACTACAAAACAAGCAAAAACTCAAAAAGAGGGAAGCCACTAACAATCCGGCATATGATCCCCACTAAAAACAGACTCCTGAGACACACTCCACTTAGCCAATTTATCAGCGAGCTCATTCCGATTCCTAGGTATGTGAAGCACCTCTGCCTTGAGCTCCCTTAAAAGGTCCTTAGTCTCACAAACAAAGTGATGAAGCCTCCAAGAGCACCCACAATCACCTTTCGCCCACAAAATGGCAGTCTCCCCTTCAACCACACAAGACAAAAGGCCCCTCCTCTTAAGCATCTTAAGACTTTCTAGCAAGCCCATCACCTCAGCAAGCATTGCATCGCCTATCCCTAAAGGCCCGCACTTCACAGCCAAAATCCTCCCCTGAGAATCTCTCATTACACACCCATATCCGGATGGACCCAGGTTCCCCAAAGAAGCTCCATTAAAGTTAACCTTTACTTTACCACTGATAGGGGGTTCCCACACTCCGCCCCTCCCACTACTCAAACTAGTGGAATCCGCAATACAAGAAGCTCAGTCCCTCATAAAAAAATACCCAGACATATGTATGAGACTAAAAGCAATTGGGTACTCAAATTCTGTTAAAAAATATGCATAGTTACACATACATAAAATAAAATACCTACCCAAAGCCGAAGTGACTAGCCTACTGATGGGCCTTGGGGAATTGAATTGTCTCGGGTTGAAAGATTGCGTGGTGGAGGGTGATTCAGCGGTGGTTATTAACTGGGGTAAAGAGGGATGTCTGGGTTCTTGGTGTCTGACTCCTATTATTTATGAGATTTGGGAGCTTATGTATGTGCTATGTGCTATCTATTTCATTATCTCATGTTGATAGGAGTCAGAATGAATTAGTTAATAAGTTGGCTAATTGGGGGTCAAGTCCCATTCGGTTTTTTATGCAAATTGTCTCCCTAAGGGTTGTTTGTAGAATTTCTCCCCTGTTGTTGTATTGTATTTCCTCCTTTTTTTTTCTTCTAATAAAGTCAAGTTAATTATCAAAAAGAAAAAAAAAACATAAATAGGGTCAAATAAACCATATATGCATGAGGTCCAAAACAACAGACTCTAAATTGTAGGAACCAAAAGAGTCAGAAAACTAGACAGGCAAGGAGACAAAAGGATAGGGCGGTGTACATTCTGCCAAAAATAAAAAATAAAAAAACAAGTATGCTTGTAAGGACAGGCCAAAAGAATATAGCAGCCTCATTGCTTCGCATATTACAGACTCCTCAGACACAACCTAGGAATTTCAAGAAAAGGAAATGATCATACATGCAACCTATTAAGCCACCTTTGCAGTATAATATATCAATAAAGACAAAAGGTTTAGACAGCCAAAAAGTAAGTACCAATCTTCTCACTATCAAAATGATGCCTCATCTAAGCTACTATGCCAATCAGATGTGATGAAGACAGAACAGCTAGCTAGGTATATGATGTTATCCCATGTTATAAAACTACGTAAAAAAAGATCCCATGCCAATTAACTAATATCTGGATAAACTGCCGAAGCATCCTGATATATCATAGCATCACGCTGAAAAATTGACCCAACATAACTCTACGATGAATTGTCCACTGAATTAAAATGTATGCATATTAGAACAATGCCAAAGAAAATCTCTGCCAAAACAGATCTCACAAACCCAATAAAATTCATAACTGTTTTCATTCACATACAATGTCGCGTAACAGTTGAGAGGAACATCTCTGAATAGATGTCCTGCCGAAGAAAAAGAGGGTATTTGTTTTCTATTCTCAAGAGACAATCTACCATCCTCCACATGTGCTGCGCATGAAGGAGGTCGCAGAGATTCAATAGGTCCTACATACAATATCTGTAATGCTGGAAACTGACAACGATAACCGCCTGGTCTATTGTCTTTTGGTTGGTTAGGAGAAAATATAAATACAAGTTAAATAGAGTTTGTAGATCACAGTTACAAGTTTGACCATCTGATCAGGAGGGTAATAAATTTACAAGGTGGGAGCCCTTGACTTGATAGTAGACCCCTCTGCACGAGCCACAAGTGCAGATATGAGGACCATAAACCATCTCCTTTGAGTACCCAATGGGAACCACAGATTGTCCCAAGAATAAAATCCTAAACAGAAAATTAAAATTCTTTGACAACTAAACACAATAAAATTTTTAATCAATTTATAACATTAGATGACATCTCTATAAGGTAATTAACAACACAGGAGATTCTGGATCAATCAGACAAGGCAAATAAGTCAAGTTTATCATGTTAACTGCAATGCAATTTTATCTTCTACAATAAAACAACAAAACACCTAAGTAACTGACATAAGGATTTGTCCTTGTTGCAAGTAAATAGACAGAAAGAAAAAATTAAAACTATTCTCAATCATGAGAGGTAAAAACTCAGTATAAATGAAGTTACATGATTTGAGTACTTTATATAAAGAAGATTCCATGTTGAATTTGTTAGCTGCAACATATTTTAACTATAATTTTCAGATGCTGTAAATCTTAGTATGTTCTTTTCCTCACCTTTAATGATAGAACAAGTTCTACAACTGTTTGCAATCCGAAAAGGTAAATCAGTGCATCGTATGATTCATGTATGATCTTACTCGAATTTATCAAAGTTACATTCACTCTAATCTTGACAACAAATTTTAACAAAAGTCTAATATCTAATTCAAAAAACATCACAAGGAATAAGAAGAACCAAAATGAAGAAGAAATTACATAAGTAGTTTGAGAAGCACTAATGTAACAACCCGGCCCAACCTGGTTCTAGGCATGTCTCAACATGGAGCCACTCACCCTCCCCGGTTTTAAAACACATCGAGCCAAGTAGAGGGGTGCTTCCATATAAGTATAGCATCCTTTTCTAGCTAGGCGATGTGGGATCTTACAATATTAATATTGGTATCTGAGCTAGATCGGCTTGGCAGTGTGCACACGGGGACTTGTGGCCCCAAGGGGGGTGGATTGTAAGATCCCACATCGCCTAGCTTGAAAAGGATCATGTGCGTATATGTAAGCACCCCTCTACTTGGCTTGACGTGTTTTTGGGAGAGAGCACTTGGCTCAGCCCAAAGTACAAACCGGGGCCGGAGAGTGGCCCTCGTTGGGATGCCCAGAACTGGACAATAAGGTCATAAGCATTTTGGTAGTCAATCTACCATTTCATTTTTTTTAAATGATTAATGATACCTTCATTAAGAAAAAACAAAATACAAAATACAACCACCACAATATGAGGGATCCCACCCCCCAAAAAAAAACAAAAAACAAAGCTACAGGGGTAGACTCAGTCCTCAATACAATAAAGATGTTGAAGACACAGTGTTGGCCTAGTCATCCACAAGGGTATTGGCTAACCTTTGCCACCAATGGAACAAGATATTCATATTGGAAGCCCACAACTGGGCCTCTCTAACATAATGACCTAACCTCCAAGAGGGGTGGGTTACTTCCCCAACAAAAAGCCTTATCTATCCAAAACTGTGAAGCAAGGCCACAACTACTACACTTCCCACTGGGCAATAACATATGCATGAATGACCTCCCCACAACAACTCCAGGAAAAGGGCTCAGGTTCCCTAAAGAACAATCATCAAAATTTAGTTTAACAGAGTCCTCAAAAGGAAAGAAGACCCAAGGCCAGGATATCAAAGGATGGTGGGAAGGATTTAGCTACCTCATACCAATTTTGAAAGGTAGAAAAAGATGTGAAACCTATGAACCACTTTGTAGCGACCACCCAATGTACAGCTCTAATAACAATCTTATAAACACATCCTAGATGGAAGAGAAATCTATTGTTAAATACTCGAGCATTTTCCTCTTGCCAACTCACTTAGACGATTGCAACAACATATCTCCACTCCACATAAGCTTACCTGATGTAGGATATCCAAAAGAATGGATTCCTACAAAATGAGATTATGGTGGGATAATGCAAAACACTTAAAGAATGCAAATAATGATTATTGAATTAAAGAAATAATAGAAATTCAATTAAAACAATTTCAAGAATTCCATATTCAATTAAAAAATTTATAAGAATTAAATTCTTGAATCAAGAAAATGTGAAAGAATAAAGAGAAATAGATTAAGACAATCAAGAAAGGGTGGGGTCTTGATAGTTTCTAGGTGGGAGAAGATGAAAAGAAAGTGTATAAATGTTGCTTTTAGATTTGAAAATCAAGAATCCAATCAAGAACTGAATCAAGATTGTTTCATAATGATTTTTGGTAATCTTTAATACAAGAAAACAGTAAATCAAACAAAGAAATAATATCTCAGCAAGATTATAATCAAGATTCAAGAAAAAAAAAAAGAGAAAAGATAAAAAAAAAAAAATAACAAGAAGAAGATGAAGAATTCACCAAACCGTTAGAGGTATAGAGATGTAGCCAAACCTTGGACTTCAAAAACCAACTTCAATTCATACATTTTCTTCAACTACTCATACATGAGGTCTTTGTGACCTATTTATAATAAAAAAAAATTCAGAATTAGACCAAATTGGACCAAAATACCCCTCCTTTTTACGGTCAAGCCAAAAAAACCCAGAAATTTTCTTAAAAAATCATAAAAAGTCACAAACTATTCTAAATTAATTTTAACCCTTCATCATGGCTCATATGGCCTTATTACATCAATCACATTAGTAAAACCTTTTACTAAAATAGAAAGAAAACTAAAATAATTTTTAAAACAAAAAAATAAAGGAAAAATCTTGTAGACATACCATCTTCTTGCATCCTTTGTTCTTGATCTTAAGCTTCCACAAATGTTGGAATTTCTCAAGTCATGTTAATGCCACTGCATCAACTCTCCCCCTCTTGGAAAACTCAACCCTGTTGAGTTGGGGTGGAGGTCCAAGAATTCTGGGTCTATCATGTGGAGCAGGTTGCCATGGATAAGTAACATGCTTCTTCCTTGGCTTGATCTTCATTGGCTATGTGTCTTCTAAAAAGCAAACATAGGACGCATAAATCCTAAAATTATTCTAGCTCCTCTTAATCTAGCTTCTTCTTCTTCTAAGGCCTCAGCCTCTGCAATCATCTCATGACTTGGTTCATAGACTTCTTCTAAATATCCTTCAGTGTTGACTTTTTATCTGTAATTCCCATAAACTTACTAGGACATTTAGACTTGTGGTGACCAAAGTTCTTACAAGTAAAACACTGGTCTGTCTTGGACCTAGAAGTAGATCCCTCAAATCCCCTAGATCTAGATGGTGAAAACTGGCATGAGGATCTAGGTGGTGAAGAGGTCTTGGTCCGATGAATAGACCTGCTAGAAGATGAGTAACCAGTTGCGACCCCTTTAGAAGCACCCTCTATAAT
>JAOXJP010232224.1:0-24520 GCA_025762735.1 Platanus orientalis | reverse complement strand
GTCAGACCACATGTCATGCACTTATTGGTAATGGTGTGGTACTTGTCCATTCAGACTGGAGATGATTCTAAATCATCATTTTCGGAATCAGATATAGTCATATACAGTATTCATACCTCGATCTCTATTATGTACACTGGTTCCAGGTTTTATCATTACCTAGTTGGGTTTATTAAGATGGAAATTTGTCAAAATTTTACCTTTGCAAAAACAAAAACATGGTAAGTAAATTAACCAATTCTCCCAAAACTGTCAATACCATAATGTATTATTAGGATATGTATGGGTTAATATCCTTATTATCGGTTTGGCTTTTGTGTGCACAGAATCCATGTACAATCATGTGCAGGGATCCAGCAAGGCTTGCATCAGCACTGAAAAATGATTTACACTTTTTGGGACACATTGCCTATCACTTTTTGGTGCTGCTGCAAGCCTTGTCAAGTCCTACACATGTATTGTGCACAGATTTTGTGTGCACAAGAGCCAAGGGGGCTTATTATATATCAACACCCTCTTTGAAGAGAGACATTTCTAGACAATGGATGTTGGGGAACAAAGCACGAGTCCACAAAACATGCACACGTGTGCATAGAGAATCCAGGAGAATAATTGTTTCCATAGGAATATTCGAACTTGCAACCCAACATTGCTCTGTTTAAGAAGTACAATAGAAAACTCCCAAAACCCTAAGACATTTGGAGATATATGAGTTAATATACGTACTATATTTTAACAAAACAAGAATGAAAACATAAAATTCATTTATTTCAACTTAATGTAAAAATTCATGTACTCATCTATTCATTGGGTAACAAGAAATAGACAAGAAGATGAACCATCTTTCAAACTAAGCACATATTTATTTGGTGTTTTTAAAGTTTATTTTATCTCAAGACTGGATTTGGAATCGCCTCACTTAAAAGGACTTTCTAATTTCTATATCCAAACTGAGAGAAGATTGACACCAAAGATAAGTGGAATAATAATGTGGTTGACAATAAAAAACAAATGACTTACTCGAATTGATTTGATGGAGGTGTTACATTGATCCATGAATTCTCACTTGCTAGCAAACAATTGATTAGAAGCTAATAAACTACACTAAATGCTCTAGATTACTCCTACTCCTGAGATAATAAAGTAAATAAGTATTTTGGATTGGTGATGATGTTTTATGCTTTCTGACCCTCCATTGCATGTCGTTTATACTATAGCAATCAATTACAACAATTTTTTCCACTTCGAGTGCTTTAGTTTTTCTCTAGTAATTGTTGTTGTTAATGTGTCAACCTCTTCTAGCTTTTTGGCCTCTTTATAGGTCATGGAAATGGGCTCAATCGTGATCCATTTCTACCTGCTTCAAATAACTGAAACCTACATTTGAAACCCAAGTTCATTAATTCCAACTCTTAGGACATGCATCACTCATCTAATGCTATTTACACAGTTCAACTTCCCGTTTGAGGCACACTAAGTGTCACTTTCGTGGTGGCTAATTTTAAAAATAGTGGGATCCACATGCTTCACTTGTGTTGGTTAAATTTGAAAATGGGGTAAACAAATGCCCCCTCGCACGTGTTTGGTTTGAACCTTAATCAGACACGTGTTTCATGCATCTTTCTACGGTTGGGATTCATTCACCTTTCCTTAAAAAGCTTTCTTTCTTATATATTGTTGCATTATCTTCTCATTTATGATTTTTTTTGCAAATCTTTTGCCTTCTTCTTCCCCGATTCCAAATCTTCATCTCTTTTTTTTTTTTTTAAGTAACCCTACATTTTCTATTTTTCATGACTCGAGTAAAGAGAACAAAACCCATTTCTTTATCGACAAAGAAGATGGAACAACTGCACCTTTGAATCCCATAAGAGAAAAGGAATCAATTGATACATAAGTCTAGGATACCCCTATCATCGCAAATGACAAACTCATCAAAGAAAACAAGAGTATGGGCTTCATTGTTCTTCTATCTTCATCGCAGTACTAGGGGTTGATAATGCTGGTATTCTCCCTCAAATTTTGTTCGAATCTCATAACAAGCATTGGGACTGGCCTTCTATGCCAAGACACACTCAGATATACCTTATTTATTTTCCAATTCATGCCTCAAGTTCTCCTTGGTGCTATTGCAAAACATATCTCGAATGGAGTGAATGATCAAATTGAATCAGCATAAGTTCTTGGTATAAGGCTGATACAAATCAATAGACTTAGGTATCCAGGATGTAAGCGAACTGCCACACCAAATGGGACCAGTTGGGAATCATAAAGGCTATCTTAGCATCTAGATGTGAGACTCCTTTTAACTAGCATGTCCTTGTTGCTTTCCTTTATTTCTAGTGATCACCTATGACCAACTCGTTTGATTTGCCTGAAGGTAACATGATTATTACCGTTGTTGATGTCTTTCACCTTCTCAATCTTTCCATTAATGGAGAGATTATTTATCCGTGCCTAATTAAGAAGGCTAGAAATGAATTTGTATGTTCTTTTGATAGAGCGTCTGTGGTGTATACCACTTTCTTATCTTAAGAAAATAAACATCCTTCGACTACCTTCATTTTTAAGAGGAGTGTGCATTTTACTTATACTAGATATGTAAGATCCTATTTTTCACTTCCTCCAAACGTATCATTCTTAGCTATGCTCCTCTGCCCGGGTCCTTAGCCAAAGGAAAAAAGCTAGCATTTTCCCCTTTTCTAGTGGCCACTTTGTATAAATGCCTTTATTCTCTGATCCAAGAATGGTTTTCATTTTATGTAATTGGTCGTTTATGGCTCTTTCAGATTTCTATTTATGCTTACTTTGAAACTCTCACCCCTTCTCCTTTGGTTTACAAAAATGCTATCCATCGAGTTATACCTAATATTGGTTAGAAGCTCGATATCTAGAGAATTCTTCTCCTTTCTTCTCAAAATGTTTTCGAGAGATCAACAATCCTAATATAACTCAGCCAGACTATCAGTTCACCCCTTTTTTGAAAAACGATTTAGTTCACCCAAATATCGAGCCTAGTCTTCCATTGTTAAGGCCTCTGATAAATAAGTCTATCGAACTTAGGTTAGTTGTTTGTTAGCCTGAGACTTAATTACTTTCAGCGGAAAAACTCTTGGGATAGAATTTTATACCCCCAATATTATAGCTTGTCAATTCAAGATGGTATAGCTTATTCCTACCCCTCTAGTTTAGACTCTAAACTCTCTATGGCACACTTGACCACCTATTCAAAAGAGTGTTATATTAGAGTTAGTTGTTGAAACTAAGGAACATATTGATTAATTCCAATTTTGATGCTTTTAGGAGAATCTTAGTTCTTCAATTCTTTACAACACTTGGTGGTCGACATATACTCAATCTGTTTTATAGACCTTAGAATTAATTATCCACTGCTATGTCCTTAATTTGATTTTAGACTGCGTACCAAGCATCCTCTACTAGAGAATAAAGTACTATAGAGTTGTGCTTTTATTGATTTATTTTTTGATACTCTCAAATATTCTTCTTTGACCATTTGTGTGCTCTCTTCTTACAAAGGCTATTATTAAGGCCAAAGTTATTGCAAATGACACATATTATTTACTTCCCATTACACCAACTCCTATATTGCTTTCACCAATGTCATCAGTAGTGAGGCATTCTCCTACAAGAGCTACAATTGAACAAGATAAATGAATGACATCTCTAAGAGATATGACCTTACCAGAACTCATGTAGGTAGGCATCGAACTTCAGGTGATGATTAAGAAAAATTGAGATCTGGTTTAAGCCGTAAAAAAAAAGAATGAGAAGAAAAGAAACAGGATTAGGGGTTGCTATTATGACTAGGGAAGGTAGAAAGAAACATGAAGTTTTCGAGGAAGACGGAGAACAAGAGAAAAAACAAAACTGAGTAGAAAAATATAGAAGGAAACAAAGAGAGAAAGAAGAAAAGGGGCAGATAGAAGGAAAACAACATGAAGAGGTAAGAAAAAAGTCTTATGAAGAACAAAAAATAGAGGAAGGAAAGGAAAAAAGAAAATCAAGGTATAAAACATAAACAAGAAGGTAAGGATGAAAAGAGGAGTACAACATAAGAAATGGAGAGAGAAAAAGCGGAGAAGAAGTAAAAAACAAAGAAATAAGGAGAAAGAAATAGAAGAAGAAGAAAGACCTCAAATCCATGCCATGGAAGAGGAGCCTACGGAGATTAGTCAACAAGTAAGGGTAGAAGAAGAAAAGGGTAAAGAACAAATCAAGGCCCAATGCCTCTAGGAAAAGAAATAGATAAAATAGATGGGCATGATCAAGGTATAGTGCCTCAAAAAACAAAAAAATGAGAGAAGCTATGGAGGAGGCCTTCACACTCAAAACAGAATGCAACAAAGTAGAAGAAGATTCATTTAGACTCCACATTGAACAACAAGAAGTGCAAAGAAGAAAATTTTAAGAAGGGATGATTAAGGTTGAGGATGATTACCATGCAAAAGAGGAAGAGGGAGAAAAGAGGTTTAAAGGAATAGACAGGCTCGAGGTCAAATGCCTTGATTGGGAGCTACTTGAGGAAACCAATGAAAACATGCCTTCGAGTAAACTCGGCAAGACCCAATTTGTTCCAAATGTGGAGGAGGGAGAACATGCTATGAAAGGGATGGATATAGATGAAGGCCAAGAGTCTAGGGCTTTCATCTTAGAGGATAAAATAGTGAGGTAGAAGACTCGAGAAGAAGTCTCCCAGAACATTGCAGCAACTGGGGGTTCCTCTAATACTTGTGTAGAAACTCATCTAAAAGAACTTTAGCCAGTTATGGTGTGTTATATTTATTTATAGCACTTCTTTATCTCTTTAGTTTATTTGTCATCATTCATCATCATTCTTATTATCATTACCTTCTTTCGCCTTTGTTGCTGTAAGGGGGTTCACGATCCTATCCTAGTTATTGCATCCTCAAGCAGGTTACCATCCTTGCACTAGCTCCTTTCTTAAGATAGATTAATCAATTCTTCACTCGAAAATCAAGTAAGCTCTGATTCATCAACCTCAAAGGCTGTCTCGAGATCTTCCAATGCTAAACTTGATGTGGTGGACAACCTAAAGACCCTATTTGGGAAAGACATTGAAGTTGTACTTCCTAATCCTCTCGTAAGTGTTCCTTTAGATCTTGAATAGAGATCCTCCTTCAAGACCGGACTCACATATCAAAGGATCAATGGCTTATGCTCAAATTGTTGTTGTTGCATTTTCCTGAGGTTGTGAGGCAGTTAGAACTTGGCAAAAGAGAGAACAAGAGCACCAAGAACTACAACTAAAATTGAATGGTTGGCCACCACTCAAGATTAATTCAAACAATAAGTGGACACCTTAGTTAATGGCATTAGTGTCAGGATGGAGAGAATACAGACATTGGAAGCTAAACTTTAGGCCTTATTAACAGAGATTTCCATAGCTCAACATGAATTGGAGTAATTACTAACTTATGAAGCAGCTATTAATGTTGACCTCAGAGAGCTACCTCTTACCTGAAGAAGCTTTGCAATGACATATCGAGTAAGTCAACACTTATGCAACTGTGGTCGACAATTGGTGGTTTTTGCTTTCATCGATTCTCAAATTCAAAGATTGACTCCATATTTACTTTTGTATTTGCTTTTGTTATGGCACATTCAACACTTTGTACAATGAAAACATTATTTTCCCTTTTTGTATATTTAAATCTAGTATCTTGTATCCATGAATGATGTATCCCACAAGGGTGACTCACTAAAAGACTTGGAGTTAACCTTTTTATTGTAGGATTTAGATCAACCATCATAACGGAACAATAATCAACATGACTTAGCTTGTTTTGTTGGGCCACCCTAAGTGACTTCACGATGATCTCTATAGGCAACACAACATCACGTCCATAGACAAAGGAGAAAGGAGTTGTTCAAATACTTAGTCTTTTTAACATTCGATAGGCCCAGCCATACTATCACGACCCAAACCCAAACTTGGTTCAAGCCCGTATCTAACCCAGATTTGAATCATGACATTATCCTTCTTTTACATTAATGGCTCATTTTCTTTTCTTTATTCTTTAATCAATTTCTTTATCCCTTTTTCTCATAAAGTAATATGCAACAAAATATAATACATATCATATCCTAATAGATCACATTCATGTAGCAGAATATACGAACACATACCCTTTATAATTCTACTCTGCAATCTCATCCATCATTCCCATCTATACCATAAATCTTACAAGATAATCACTAAACCAAATCTCTATCAATTTTGCAAGGTAAATCACATAAACATTCCATCAAGCAACTCTAAAATAAAACTTTCCTAACATACTACAAATCCCATGATCCAAATGAACTAAATCATCTAAGCTTAACAATCAAAGACAAATATTTTTATCTAGAATCATACTAAGAATAAAAGTAAATCTTCACTCCGATCCTTACGCATCGGTGAGCTCTTCAAGCTAGCTCCTTCCACCAAGTCTTCTAATATGAAAAATGGTATCAATTAGGTGTGCTTGAGGAGCTCATAAGTTATCATACAACATATACTAGAATATGGTCAAGTTGAGCACGAATAAGAGATATCAAAACCACATGCAAAGATGTATGCATCGATATGAAAACACTTTTGTTAATCATTTAATCATACCTTAATGAGCATGTTTATCACTGTCATATGTGAAACATGTACAGTTGTCATAACACGATAAAACATGTATAAATCACAAGTCAGAATAATGCATGCACAGTTCAACACCAAACCAAACAAATGTTTTTCTCTTTTCAAAACAAGACATATTCAATATATTATTCAAATAGAGCATATATAGTTCATATCTTCGAGATAGAACTCATCGGTTCCACTAACTTTACTCTATTAAAATGGAGACATAGCTATAGTTCATACATGATAAAAACAATGTGTATGCTATTCATGATACAAGAAAACATGCATTTTTCACTATTCAAAATGGAACACTAACTATATACATTTTAAAAAAAGACATGTACAGATCACTTTTCAAAACTAAACATGGTCTGTTCATAATTCCTTCTTTCAATATCCCAAACAAACATATATAACCCATAATGGGTCTCCAATCTCATACTTTACTCTAAGAGCGGAACTCATCAACTCAACCCCTAATGGCAGAGGCATTTATCATCATATTATTTCCTAAACAAAGGAGCTTTTGGCACATTGAATTATCTCCCCAATGGCAAGGGCCATTGGCATATTATATTTTATCCCCAATAGCAAGGACCTTTGGCACATTGTATTGTGTCCCCAATGGCAAGAGCCTTTATGGTCACTTATTGTTTCATTGTATTATATTCCCAATGACAAGGGGCTTTACAAAACACATACATAAATTTGGTTCAAACTGATAAATCATGCACAAATCCACTACTCGTAACTTTTATACCTTAGAGAGGCATTAACACATGGATGTGTGATCCAACACTGAAATCAATGTAAGTCAATGTACAATTCATGACCTTTCTAATTAAAGGTATGTATTCATATGAAGGTGTAAAATTAAACTATGGAATGCATGCAAGTCGGTGTGAAACACATCTCTCAACAATGTACATAGACATTTAAGAAGCTTAACTCATCACTAAGGCACATCATACACTAGCATTTTATCAAATGCTCATCGCAATAAGACTAGTATGGAGACATATTGAATGTGAGGGATATTTCCAAATATCATGTAAGAGTCTCTAACATTGATCCACATGTTCCTTTGAAAATAATAAAGCTTCAAAACTAATACTCATAGCAGAAATCAAGGTGTAAAATGTAACTTCAATCATGGGTTCAAAGAATCAAGGATGAAGATTGCATTTCATAGAAATCCTTTATGATTCTAAAGCCTCAAAATGAAATCCAAGAATCTAATAAGGAAGGCGTGCATATAAATTAGAAATCACTCTACGTAAGTCACTCAACTTTCCAAAACACTTTTTTGTCACAACCTAAACTCAAACCCAATTCTTGCCTATATTCGACCCAGATTCGGATCATGACATTAACAAATTCTATTTTGGTTTTCTTCGTTTCCTTAATCCAATCAGAAAACATATGCAGCAAAAACATTTAATCTTACTTCTAACTAAACAGATATTTGTGGAAGGTACTAACATTCATCCAAATAAAGTGCTGAGATATAAACCATAAATGCTACAAAGAAATTAAACTAGCTATCACATCACTTCTTAATTATCTCAAATTGTCTCAAATACACATATCAAAATAAAGAAAAGGGTACAAATCCTAATGTCTCATTTCATGCCTTCCATCTCCTCGTTCTCTCCTTCTACCTCATAATCTGAAAAATGTTATAGAAGGATAAATATCATGGCTCATAAGATACTATACAAAATATACACAGAAAAGGGAACAAGCAGAACACAATGATAAAGGATTTCAAAATATGTGTAAGAATGTATGAATTGATACAAACAAATAGCAAAATGGAAACCATATATTAGTGAAACCATAAGTACTAATATAGTACAAAACATATGAAACATGCGCTTGCCGTCCTTAAAAGCATATAACTTCACTCTTTCGAAATGGAACACTTTTGTAACACTCCTTTTAAAATAAAATATGTGTTGGTTTTCTTTCAAATTGAATCAACGGTTCACTTGATCAATATGGAAGTAATTTCACTCATTTACCCATAAAGGGTTTTGTACTCACATAATTCCCTTAGGGAAAGGGTAGTCTCCACATTATTCTCATGGGATAAGGGTAGTTCCCATATTATTACCCTAAGAGATGGGTGGTCCCCACATTATTCCCCCAAGACAATGGTCTAGTCCCCATATTATTCCCCTAAGACAAGGGTGGTTTCCAAATAATTCCCTTGAACAAGAGCTTATATAATCCTCACATTATTTCCCCAGGACAAGGGTAGTCATTACATTATTCCCTTAGGATAAAAGGTAATCTCCACATTATTCCCCCAAGACAAAGGGTAGTCATTACAGTATTCCCTCAGGACAAAAGGTAATCTCCACATTATTCCTCCGAGACAAAGGGTAGTCCCCACATTATTTCCTCGGGATAAAGGGGTATCACAAAACAAACAGGTACATATTCAATTGAAACCTTTACACAAATAATTGTTATGTAATTTCTTAAACCTTGAAAATAAAAGGATACATGTTTTAACAAATTCGTACTTCAAACTTAAAACCAATTGCCAATGGATATAGAGTATATGACACATCAAATTGCATTGGATCATAAGATATTAGACCCTACTACGAGCCATATAAAGGAGTTATGAAATCTAGAAAAATTTCAACACAAATACAAATATGGAATGAAGCATAGTGATGTAACTACTTCCAATCTTCATGTAGATTCTCATAGCAATCCTTAGAAAACAACTTCTTTAGGAAACATGGATGGAATCTATATGTTTTTGCTACCAAGGCATACAATTAAACATAAAACACATTATAGAATCTAAGGATTTTAAGATCCTAACATGGAGAACATAAGAACATATGCAATTGACATGGATAGACAATTAACTGTGGTATTCTATCAAGGTGGATTATAAACATGCAAGGAAGAAACATCTACATGCCTTAAACCTTGAAATCCATAGAGTTTTTACATCAAAACCTTAAAACAAAATTTTTGGAAACATAGAACTAAGAACCTAAGATTAAAAATATGTTATATCCTATATAATCACTTACAAAAAGCTTCTATCATCTTTCTTCAAAGAGTTCTTCCACCAAACCTCCTTTTCTTGTAGTGCTTCCTCCTTTCTCTAAGATTAAACTGTATAAATCCATCTTCAAATCCCATGAATCTTCAAAGATCTATAATGAAAAGCTGAAAACCAATCTATAAACCAAGCTAGATTTAAAATTTTTGGGCTCAACATGATCTTTGGAGAAGAGGCTATATTTTCCATTCACAATTCTCCCAAAATCCTCTCCTCTTATTATCTCCCCCACTTTCTTTGGTTTTCTAAACCTAAATGGGACAAAAGTAGGGTTTTGAGTCATTCCAAACAAGTCCTACAAGAGATTGGGGTGAAATCACTTGCTGACATAAATCCTAAGGATGATTTTTTCCTAGTGGTGATCGATACGGACTTTGGTGATTGATTGCAAATTTTGGTGATATCAATCATGGTAATGGTGGTGATCAATCATGATCATCGTGCATGGGGTTTGGGAATTTCTTCTGAGTGAAACCCATGGTCCATGATCTAATATGGTGATTGATCACAGCCTTGGTGATCGATCACCGCATGATCAATCATGGTGTTGGTGATTGATCATGGTGTTGGTGATTGATGTCCAATGTTAGATTTTAAAATTTTGGCCTTTCAGTTCTCCAAATCCAATCTAATTAGGTCAAGTCTTTTCTAATCATTCCTAAGCCTTGTTTAGGACACTAGAGCACTGAGTTTAGCCCTCTTGCTCACATATTCAAAGTGTACCACATGTAGGCACATAGTGTTGGTTCTAAATATCTAGGATGTACCAAAAGTGGATGTGAGGTGTTACACTCTTCCTCCTAAGATAAATCAGGTGTAAGATCATTTGCATAAATCCAAAAAGTTCTAAAACACATTTTCTTCTAAGAACCTTGTAGAAAATGGGGTATATGGTATATAATCACTTACCTTCACCAATTGTTTTTCACAAATTTCACTTTTCTTGTGCCTCAACTCTCCCCTTGAAAAAATCCCCTTTCTCCTTTATGGATTTTAGGGATAAATCTCATAAAATTCCTTTAAGATGTCCTCAGTTTTGAAATTTAGACAACATAAACTATAACACCTTGCACTATGTCGTACATATTACTGTACACATGTCACACTTAGAATGCTTATACATGCTATATGAGTTCGGTATACACTTAGGACCATTTAAATACACATATGTTAATCTATAAATTGACACAACTTTAGAGAAACTCTAACAAAAATGTAAAATAATCTATGAGGAAAACTCATAACATAGATAGACATGGAATTTTAGAGTCCAATGCAACAAACGGCGAGTGAAATGGACCCCAAACGAGGGAGGAATAAGTGAAAGAGAGAAGAGGGTCAAAATGAAGAAACAAATGGAATTGAAGGGCTCCGGTCTGATTGATCGGGAGGACCCCCGATCAAGCAGATCAAGGAGTCCTGATCGATCACCTTGGCCCGTATTGGAATAGGAAAGTCATTGTAGTGGCTTTTCCTTGGGTTTTTGGGTTTTTAAATCGTGTGAGGGCTTTCGTGGACCTATAAAATAGATGATACTTGACCTAAAGAGATATAGAAATCCTAGAGAAAGATCAAAGAGTAATAGGAAGATGAAAAGAAGAGAAAGGAAGAGGAAAAGCTAGGTTTTGCTAAAGCTTTTGAGATTTTTTTTAAGAACAAAGTTAGGAACAATTTTTACACATCAAGAGGTAAGAACATATGTAAACTATTGTTTTGTTTTCATTATTTAGGTTCCTAAAACTCCATTGATTCTGTTTTGCAAAGGTTTTCATCATTTTGAATTATTATTCACTAGTTTTGGTTTTGCCTAAAGTGCTAAAATGTGGCTTTACAAGAGATAAAATAATTTTCATAAAACATGATATAAAAATGATTGGTTTTCAATTCTATAGGATTTTAATAGGATGAATCATCCATTTTTGTATGATTAATGCATGTATAGCTATGTTTATAATAGAAAGTTAAGAGTTTTAAAAGAGGGTTTGATTCCTAAAAATTTTAAAAGATATTCTGAGAATTTATTTGATCTTCTAAATAATTTTAGAGGTAATTGTTTACTGATTTGCAAGAAGTTATATGTTCAATCCTTTGAGTTATTCTTAGTGATCTTAAATCATATTTTATAAAGAAATACACTAATTTTTACACCCAATCATTACTGATTCTCAAGAGCACTGTTCTGGACAAATTTGATATGCTTTGAAAACATGTTTTATAGATTATGCCTAGTTGGATCAAGCATGTTCTTATATGTTATTTTGTTTGAGTTAATGTAAATAATTGTTATATGTTGTTCATATAAATTATATGATTTGATTAAAATTACAAGAGAATGATATGAACTGTTAGAATGCCATATTTCCCATCAAGGGGAATTATTGATCGAACCCTTCTCACCTTGGTATAATCAGTGTGAACTATTATAGATCCTTACTGCTTGCTACATAAGGGGTAGTAGCAACCTTTCTCACCTGGGTATAATCAATGCAAATTGGACACTTCTCATTGAGATTTAAATGGTGTGAATTGTTATATGTTCTGGCTTGATAGCAAATATATTGTCTGTTCCGTTTTGTATTGACTATGATATGACACATGATTTGATCTATTCAATTCTGTTAATGTAAAAATATATGTTATCACTAATTTTGTTCTGTACATGAGACTGTAATTTTTATTGAATGCTTAGTAATGTATAAGATTGATTTATGGACTATTCTACATATAGATTTGTAAATATGAAAGTATTTATTTCATTTCTATAATCATGCTTAGACTTGATCCACTATTTCTATAGTTTACTATTTTCGTGCTAAGTATGTCAAACTTCCACAATCTGATACCACAGATGATAAGGAAATCGCAGAGTAGCAGTTCCAGATAGAGACAGTTAGAGACCAAATACTTGTTTATTTTCATTATTTGAATTAGAGACTTTATTTATTTTAGTCTAGTCATTTTAGTTTAAATTTCAAGGGATGTAACAATTTAGGAATTTTTAGTATTTGATTTCAGTTGATTGATTTGATTATGTCAGATTATTTATTTAATTTAATGGGAATGTTAAACATTGATTATGGTTAATGAGTTATGGGATTTTATATAGGTCAAACTTATGGGAATGTGATTAATTATGTGATCATTGGAAATTGATTGATGTATTATCCTGCTACGTAAGAATGTAAAGAAAGCAAAAAATTTATACAAGTTAGGAATGATTGAATGCAAAGTGAAGTGATGTGTTAATGTCACGTACCAAAATTATGGTCCTATTAGTATGGGTTTCTGAATGCAACATAAAGTATGAACAAACATATTCATGTGAAAATTTCAATCTAAGTACTAAACCTAGAGAAAAATCCCTAAATCCATTGAGTTTTTAGATCTTACCTTGGGATTTTCCTTTATTCTTCATTCCTCCTCTTTATTCCTTCTTCTTAAGGGTTAGATGGATCTAAAACACAACCCTGGTCTAGGATGAAGTCCCACATGAATTAGAGTCTATAATCACGAGAAATCATGAAAAATAATTTTTATTTTTTCATTTTCACCCAATTGGATCAATCTAATTATTTTGGATCGGTTAGACATTTGTTGTTTCAGTCTATGGATTCTAGAGATTCCTCAGATCAATTCGAGGTTTCCTTAGATCAATCCGGCATCTTGCTGGTGTACTCTATGCAAACCAAAGAGCATCCAAATTGATCTGGGGGAAATTGGATTGGTCTGAATACCCCATATTCAATTTTTTTGCTCTTGATGTCTAATTGAGACCTATAAGTACTCAAAACAACCAGCTCCACAATGTCCTAAACAAAAATTTAGTTTGTGGTCCAAAAGACCCCCAAACTCCATCTTTTAGGCTATTAAATGACCACTTTTTGATAATTCTTGCTATTTTGGGAAACGCCCAATCACCTTCCTTGATTTCATTATCATTCTTATGACCTTATTAACTCTAAAAGGACTTGAATTAGTCTACTTGCTTGCATCCACATGGTGAATCATTAACTGACAATCAATGCCAAGTCTATACCTTAGAAATTACCACAAATGGATGTGGGGTGTTACATGTACTGTTAATGTAAAATAAGTTATTGTCAATCCCATTCCAAAATTGTATAAATACATGTTGTCTTATGGTCACTTAAAAGGTCTTACATGTATTTACAAGTTGTAATATTCATTGAGTCATGTAGGTCCAAGTCAAAGTCTAAGAAGAAACTTCACAAGGGATGCATATCAAGAAGTTGGATGAAAAGGAACACAAGTGTAGAGACTTGAAGATACCAAAGGAAAACATGTAAAACTGTCTCAAGCTCCAATTCAGCACCTCAAAAGCCAACCTTGAGCTTCACAGGTAAAAGAACCATTCAAAGTGGTTGGTAAATAGTATTCATGGTTTAGACTGAACCAAAGATTATAGAACGCATCTAGAGACTTACCCATGAACCATAAGTGAGACCCAAGGTGGTTTCCTAAGAGAAAAATGAGCTAAAAAATAAAAAATGGTCGTTAAAACTTTAAATGGCCATAACTTTTGATCCTGATGTTTTCTCATGACCCACAACTACTCAAAACGACAGGCACAACGATATTTAATCAAAACAGTGGGTCTTGATTAGTCCTAGGATTAGTCGAAGTCTTGAATGGTCTTAGGATCGATCAAGCAAAGAACGATTTTTGCTTAGATAACCGTCCACCTATCTTGACCTATAAAGTTTTTCTAACCAGCTAAAGGCTTAATTAGTTAAGAAAATCCTAACCGGTCAAGAGTGCTAGAAATGGAAGAAATATATTCATGATTTTTCTAACAAATTTATTTTTTACCGTTTGTTGGGAGTCTAAAGAATATGGTTTTGCTCCTCTATAAATAAGGAACAAACCCCAATGGTTCTAAAAAGAATTCCATATTGAATCCATATGAAAATCTTGTAAAAGTGAGTCAATACTTGTAAATTATGTGAAAGAGTTGTTTCAATGACCCTAAGCCTTTTCCTTACAGTAAAACCCTTGCTAAGGTCATGAGAAAAATATCTCAACTTGTAGTTATATCTGTTGGAAGCTAGGAGCACAAAAGTACATAAGTAAATACTTCTCTCTCCAAAAAGGGGTGGATACCATATTCAAATTAGCTTACCAAGAGGAAACCTTACTCAAATGAAATTCTACCATTTAAGCCAAACACGCTACCTTCACTAGATCCATTAAAGATGGATTCACTAGCACTTGCAGGAGCCAAGTACGGATTCTCAAGCATCCATCGGAGTCACTAGATGGAGCACATTCACCGGAGCCACTAGGTGTGTACTTACAAGGAGAGTGAATTCTTGTTAAACTTGTAAGTGAATTTCAGATTTTTAATCTTCTGTAATAGATTAGAATATCTATTAATAAAATTAACCAGCTTAAAGAAGAGCTTTTGAGAGTGAACGTAGGCATCGGAGGGTGGCTGAACCACTATAAATATTGTATCTTCATTGTGTGAATGCCTTGTGATCTTTGAATTTATATTTGAATATTCTCTATGTGTGATTGTGGAAATTATTAGCCCTATTCTCACTCTGCTATAGTTCGCTATTGTGCATGACGAAACCCCATGGTCGATGATAGCATTCGTAATGTGCTTATTTATTATGCAACACTCATGAATGCTTTTAGATGTTTATGTGGTAATTGATTACTTTATTCTATTGCAAAGTATCCTAAACCCATAGTCCTGCACAAAGGCTTGCACTCGAGACCCATTAAACACTGAGCCTTAGTCTACGAGCCTTGATCCACAGTAATTAACTGAAGGATTCCATATTGATGGATTATCATCTCTTTGATAAATTGGATTACATCCCTTTTAGTTATATCATTATATGGCTTGGCTTCAACCCACTTCATAAAACAATCAGTTGTAACCAACATAAAAGTAGTTTTCTATGAATCAATGTTGTCATACCCTTTCCTATAATATCAATGGCCCATCCTTGGAATGACCATGGCTTCACTATTGAATGCAATTCGGATGCAAGAACATGAGGTATTAGTTCATGTCTTTGGCATGCCTCACATCCTTAAGAATATCGAATACACTCTTGCATGTTTGACTATATCAGTTTCTTCAACAACATAGACAATAAATAATGTCGTAGATTTACAAATGGAAATTACAAATATAAGCACAAATTTTCTATTGGGATGTAATTACATTTAGCCTTTTGAAGTATTCTAAGATAAAATACAGGTTGTTCATAGCCTTCTTCATTGTCTTAAGCCAACAAACTAGCTATCGTGTTGTCTGTAGCTACTATGTATAACATCAAAGGTTTTCCCTTCCTTAGTGAAGTCAGTATCGATGGATTCAACAAGTACTCTTTGATCTTCTCAAAGGCCTGTTGATGCTCTTCTTCCCTATTGAATTACTCACCAAACTTTAATTGAAGAAAGGCAAGAAAGCCTTTTTCTTTTTCTTTCCTAAAACATTAGAGATGAACCTTCTTAAAAAGTTTACCTGCCCCAACTACCTTTGTAGATCCTCCTTAGTAGAAGGGGGCTTAGATTAAATGATTACTTTATCCTCATTCTAATCAACCTTGATACCTCAAATGTGCATAAAAAACCCAAGGAAGTTCTCAACACTTACTCCGAAGGCACATTTTAAAGGGTTCATTTTGAGTTAATGTTTCCTCATCCTCATGAATCCCTTCTTAAGGTCGAGTAAATGGATTTCAAAGTCGTGGGACTTTACTACCATGTCATTGATGTACACTTCCATGAGTTTTTTTTTTTTTATCATATCATGAAAGATCAAATTCATGGCTTGCTAGTAAGTGGCACCAACATTTTTGAGTCCAAATAGCATAACTACCCATTCAAATGTCCCAATAAACCCCAAACATTGAAAGACACTTTTATCTTTTGGAAATAAAGATTTGGTTGTAACCATAATGACCATCCATGAATGACAACACTCTAGGCCCTATTGCTTTGTCAACTAACAGATTAACTATAGGCATAGGGTATTTGTCTTTAGGGATGGTAGCAATCAAGTTTCTAAAATCTATGCAGACATGTATCTTATCATTCTTTTAAGTACTGAAACTACATTAGATAGCCATTCAATATACCTAGCTTGGCGTATGAAATCTTGTCTCTAGTAGCCTCTTGATCTCCTCCTTAATCTTCATAGTCACTTTTGCTATCATCCTCTGTGGAGACCATTGGAAAGGTGTGTACCCCTCTTTGATTGGGAGTTGGTTCTCAACTAGTCTCCATTATAAACTAGGTAACTCCGAGTACTCCCAAGCAAAATAGTTATTGTATATAAGGAGGAAACTTATAATTTCTTCATATTCCTACGGCTAGAGTGAGCCACTTACATAGGTTATCCTTGGATGTTCTAAGGTACTAAGATTGACTTCCCTTAATGGGTCTTGTGCCTCAACCTTCAAGTCATCCAATTGGGCTAGGGAAGTTCCTAATTCCTCCAAACTAATTACATCTTGAGTGGTGACACACTCAAAAAAATACATTCCTCAATTTTTTTCTTTGTCAAGTATCATGACAGCATCTTCATGGCCATTTGAATGGCCTATTCTTGTTCTATCAATGAATGGTTACTTATCATTCAAATCATTATCGACTGAGGCCTCTTCCAGTGGCTTATCCAGTAAGAAAGGCTTTGCTAGCTCCTATACATCTCTTCTAGACCTTTGATCATCAAAGTCTCTCTGGCACAATGACTTTTATAGGTTTTCCTTCTCGATCTTGACCTAATAGCTTCACAATCCCTACATTTTTGTGGTACAATTGGGCCTTGACATTGTTGGCAGAAGCCATGAATGGTTTATCATCTACATGAATAATTTTCACATTGTTATTATCATTTTAGAATAGTAACAATTGGTGCAAAGAGGAAGGTAACTCCAATTTGGGTGGATATGTTGTGTCTACTACAAAGAAAGCAGAGACTAGCATTTTATTGCCCA
Source organism: Platanus orientalis (assembly GCA_025762735.1). Taxonomy (NCBI): domain Eukaryota; kingdom Viridiplantae; phylum Streptophyta; class Magnoliopsida; order Proteales; family Platanaceae; genus Platanus; species Platanus orientalis. The sequence continues at coordinate 6,789 of JAOXJP010232224.1, read as the reverse complement.
CTTTCAACTCAATAGGGAGAACCCCTATGGTTCTAGTGGTAGTATTCCACAAGAACCCACAAATGAAAAACATTTTTGGGGATTAGATAACTATTAGCTTTCGATAGCCTATTGAGCATCGAGCATGGAAAAATATTTATAGCTGCTCCATTATCGAATAACACTCAATTAATGGGCCTACCATACATGCATACCTTTATGTATAAAATTTTTAAGTGTTGTGTCATGTTATTGGAAGGTTTTTTAAAGTTATCTTACCTGGCTCATGCTTATCCTTCATCTGGTTTCCTAAGTTGAGCTCATCACCCTCTTCTAATTCAACAGCAACTAGGTTTCCCCCCTATGGCCAAAGGGAATCTCCTTCAATCTTCTATGTCTGACCAACTCTAGCTTTGAATTCAGTTGGTAATGTTAAGATCATATTGTAGTCTAAAGTTCCCTTCGGCATGCTTCTAAACCTACAAGAGGCCAACTCCATTCCTAAGTCATACATATACGAGGTTGTGAGATCATCCTCTATGAAAGATTAAGTGGGTGACAAAGACTCAATGAATAGTCATTTATCAGTTTAAATCCCATCCAAGTCAAGGTCATCGTTGCTCATGGTAAAAGCTTCATCATTAAACCACGGCTCTAGAGGGTTTCCTCTTAATCCCCTTTCATAGGGATCCTTTGGATTCAGTAGCTACTCTTCCTTGATTTCCATGTTGGCTTTATCCTATTAGGTTGCCTTACGCTTTCTTCGCTTCCTTTTTTTTTTGGCCAATTAAGACTTGGATCACCCTGGGTTGTTCCATGCTTGAATCCCTACCTACTATGGGAGGGAGTTCCCTTTATAATTTCTTGTGGTCATGCTTTACCTTGTTTGGAATGATAGGATTATCGTTGTTCTTTATTGGTTCATTAATTGACCATTATTTTTCTTTTTCGACCATTCCTGATTGGTGGTCTAACCCTTATTCCCTTAGTTTGTGTGTTTCCTCCTTCTAGGGGAGGGCTTGTTACTTTAACCATCTCCTTTTTTGGTGTGGGAAATGTTGAGGAAGTTGGGATTGTACCCATACTTGAATGCTAACCTACTTCTAAGATGGGGCTTCTAGTTAGATGAAGTTAGGGTATAACTAATTTTTTGGCTTGGCTTCGAGGAGCATATCAAAGATCTGATCTTTCTTACTCAAGTCAAAGAAACATTTTTTATGGGAAAGGTAGGCTATTAAATTCTTGGGTTTAGACCATTTTTTTCACCAACGCTTTGTAGATAAAAGGTCTTTGGCCAACAAATTTAGCCAAATTGATTTCATAGTTTGAGTCATGATAATAGGTCCCATAAAAGGAATTCTTCATGTGGTTCCTATTTTAGGATGTTTTTATATCGAATATCTTGTTCAGAAAATTTGAAAAAGTCGAAGAACATCATGCTCTCAAACTTCTTCTTGAGCTCGAAGTCTAGACCATCTTTGGCTAATTTCACAAACTCAATTTTGGGCAGGAAACTCAGGCACTGATATTTTTTCTCTCTTAAATCTAATGATGAGCTACTTAGCCAATTTTTTCTAGTTGTTTCAACCTAGTTATGTCTACCATCAAAACTCTTAGGTTAGTTTGAGCGAAATGTGTTTGGAATTTGTCTTCAATCCTTGCCCAACTTAATATCGAGTTCGGTGGAAAATTGGTATACCATGTAAATTAAGGCTTACCCCGTAAGTGAGTTGAAGAATAGCCTCAACTTGTGAAAACTATGGTTTGATAACTCTCCACACTAGGTGGTGAATCAACTAATGTGCTCTATGACTATTTTACTACTTCTTTAGAAAAGGTGACAAAATCGGGGATCTTATATCCTCTAAGAAACTCATAATCCATGTCAATTTACTTAGAGTATGGTTTTTGTATGTTAGCCTAATGGTTTGCTAAAGGCCTAGCCCATACAATTGCTTGAACACATCTAAGGTGGTCTCGAGGTGGTAGATGATGGCCATATACAGAGTAGTTGTCACGCCCCGAAACCTATACAAGTAGAGCCATGAATTTTGGCACGTGACATTACATTCATTCAAATCCTTTATATTACTTATAAATTTTTTGTTTTTTTCTTTTTCTTTTATAAGTAGCGGAATTGCATATATAAACATAACTATTCACATTCTCATAAGTCTAACTTGTATAAAAATTACATAATCCATAATCCTGAAAGACAATCTATAAACCATAGTCTGACATCCCCATCTAAATAAACATATATTCTGACATTATCATAAACTAATTGATAATTAAATAACAAATCTAAATAATGGAATCAACTAATTTATTACATCCTTTTAACTAAAACTAAAATATCAAAACTAAAACAACATAAAATCTATAACTGCAATAACTGAATCCAAGTCTCAATGTCTAATGGCATAAATTAAATCCATCTAAAACTCTAGTCATCTCTATCTGAACTGCTACACAGCTACCTCATCATCATCTGTGGCATCAATTCAAGGTAAGCTTAAAAGGCTCAATAAGAAAATAGTAAACTAAATGAAACATTGGATCAAGACTTAGCACGAATTGGAAAACAAAATAGATAGTTATATGCTTTTAACAAAATGTGGAACTGAACAATCTAAACATATAATAATGGAAAAACAAATACTGAACTGAAATGATTAAAACAAATGCATGTGAATGGTCTAGAACAAAACCAAGTAAATCAAAAACAAATACATATAATAGAACTGAAAAAAGCAGAATATATAAATTTGATGTCTAAGCCAATACAGATAATGGTTACACCATTTAATCCCCACTGAAATGGGTAGAAACATCATTTAATCCCTGATAAGAAGGGTCTGACACACCATTTAATCTATAGTGAGAAGAGCCCAACACACCATTTAATCTTCTGTGAGAAGAGCCTGACACACCATATAATCTCCGGTAAGAAGAGCCTAACACACCATTTAATCTCCAGTGAGAAGAGCTTGACAGTTCACACCATGAACCAAGTGTGATGAGTATCATCAAATATCCCCTTAATGATAGAGGGTGGCTTATAACATAAAACAATATCCAATAGCAATACAAAACTTAAAACATATAACAAAAAAAGGCAAAGAGGTTCCAAATAATTTAAATCAGAGATGCTTGATCCACCTACATACAGAACTATGGAACCTCCTTCAAAAACTACAAAACTAATTGCATTATATATTTTTTGAAGTCTAAGAACTTTTTTTTTGCAAATCAAATTTTTCATTAACACTTAAAGACTAGATCTGAACTCAAACATATAGGGATCTTACAAAACAAAGGAAAATTATATTTAAGATCCTAAGATATCAAAAACCAAAACTAAGATCATTTGTATTCTTCAAAAACATAAAACCCCTTTCTAAATAATGATTTCAAAACTTTAAATGAATCAAAGCTGAAGAAAAATGATTTTAATACCTTGTAGAATAGTAATCAAAACGAACCAAAACCGAGGAAACTTACAAAACAAAACATGGTGTTCTTGTAGATGAAAATCCTTTTGAAAACAAGGAGTTCTTAGCTCCAAAATCATTTTAAAACCATAATAAAAACGATTTATATCTTTGCAAAATAGATTTTATAGCACTTCTAAGAACCTAAGAGAATCAAAACAAAACATAGTTTACATATTTTCTTACAAATAGAGAATACTTTAAAAATGGTGATGTTGGAGTTCCAAAACCATTCAAAAAGATTCAAAATGGAGCAAAAAATTTCATTCTTTTAAAAAAAATGAGATCAAAGTATATATGTGAACCTAATAGAATGTGTGAACATCGGGGTGCGGGGGGTTCAAGTTCCCCCACCCATCCGTGGTTCTGGGTCACACTTCGGCTCAATGCTAGTGTGTGAGAGTCGCTAACCTTAGGGTTAGGCTTTTTTAGGAGTTGCCACCAACTCAAGATTTAACGGATGGAGTTGGACATCAGTTCTCCTCTTCGAAGAAAAAGGGAGAAGCCTAAACCTGTAGGTGGGTTTAGCTCCTAAGACTGGTCTGAGTTCTTGAGATTAAGGGTAAATTGTTTAGTTGCATTTGGGGAAGGTGTTAGGAACCCCAAATACCCAGCTTTTTAGGGTGGTTTCTTTCATTCACACATGTCTCTAAGTTACGTTGAAGTCCATGTTTGTGAAACGTGGAAGTTGCTGATTTATGTAATTTTTTTTAGGCTTAACACCTAAATTTACCTCAAACGCATGAATTTCCAATGTCTGAACTTAATTCAGGGAAAATTTAGGTGTTAGATTTTGGAAAATTCAGAAACTTTTCTTTTTAAATTAGGTCATTAATTAACATGAGGTACCCCTTAGGTATATGATTTTAGAGGGATTATGGGCCCCTCTAAAGTATTTGTCCTCTAGTCGTAGGGTTTGTGCTAACTCTAATGTAAAAGAGGAGAAATGAGAAAAATCTATATTTTTCTGTGGTTCAGGCTTAACACCTGAATTTTAACCTAACGCTTGAATCTAATTTAGGGTGAAATTCAAGCGTTGAAGACTGATCAAATTAGCATTTTGACCTTGTTTGTTTGGATGTTTTATAAGTCCCCATGCTAGGGGGACCCTTGGATAAGGATAAAGGGTGTTCTCTAGGGTCACATTGTGTAACCCTAGGAGTTAGGACCTTTATAGGAGCAAAGATATGCCCTCAGGAGAGGGCAATCTGGTCACTTAACACAGGCTTAACGCCTAAATTTTTGTTTTAATGCTTAAATTTTTTGGCGTTAAGTGCTGATTGGCTCAAGACTTGGTCTGAGTTTTTCAAGTGCTTGTGTGGCTCTCAGAGCTATAGGACCCTTGCCAAAGGGAAGAGGGGGTTTTCTAGGGTTAAAGGGCCTAATCCTTGAAGGTGGGACCCTAATAGGTACGAAGATATGCCCCTCAGAAGAGGGAAATCTAGTCATTTTGTATAGGCTTAATGCTTGAATTTTCAATGCTTGGATTTTAATTCAGGGAAAATTCAAGCATTTAGTGTTGAAATTAGCAACTAGCCTTGGGTTTTGGGCCACACTTGTGGGGCCTAAAGGGGTAGATTCCTCTATGTCTCTGGGCTAACCCTAGGTCATGGACCAAACTTTGACAATTTTTGAAAAATGATTTTTAGTACATGCATAATGCCTGAGATCTACCCCAATGCCTGAATTTCTCTTCTCAACGCCTAAAATTAAATCAGGCATTGAGAGAGAAATTAGGGCCCATAGAGGTGCTTGAGCACATGGTTGGACTTCAGAGGGTTGTGACAGCCTGAGAACAAGCTTGGAAAAAATCAGGGATCTTTGGGGTGGGTCCTAGATCTTAATGCCTAAATTTATTCTTAATGCCTGTTTGTCTAATGCTTGAATTTTATTTTCATAAAATTGAAGCATTAGTTATCGGAAGCAAATCCAGTAGTTGGATTTCTTGGGTTTTGGGCCCCTTAGGGGTTTTAAAAAATTCTAAAATTTCTACTAAAAAGAGATATATACCATGGGAATAACATATACAAAAATTAGGTCAAGATCATGTCTAAAACATTATACAAAAATCAACAATACATTCACAAAGCTAGGCCACAAAAAACAGAGTTTGGGGTCTATTTGGGGGACCATCTCGAAGTCCAAACATACATGAAAATTTTCCAAATTTTTACCATAGGTTGGTCTCCCTCTTGGGAACCTACCATTAAAATTTGAGCTAATTACAAGCTGTACAAAAATTATACAAAAATGAAGAGTAGGCAGAGATAAAAAATAAAGACAAATGGAGATAGTTTTGCCTCCATTATGTAACCCGAATTGAAGCAATCATATGACATAAATTTGAGTAGCATACCAATATGTGATAGAGCTAAATGAACTACAAAAATAAAGCTTAGGTAGGGTTAGAACCTTACCTCAAGTTGGCTAGGGCTTGAGCATTATTCATTCTTCTTCCTTTCTTCCTCTTTCTTTTCTTCTTCTTCTTCTTCTTCTTTTTTTTGTTTTGAAAAGCCAACCCTAGTGAACACGAAATTGGGGCTATTTATAGCCCAAAATGGGTTTAGGCAAGGGCCAATATCATCTTAAGGGTGTGTTGAGGTGGAGGGCTAAGATTAGGTGAGAGGGTGTTGAGGTGGAGGGCTAGGATTAAATATTGGGTAAAGGGTTGGGATCATTTTGTGCTAATTCACATGGATTAATGACATAACACCAATAGGAAACAAGCTTAGGGCCATGTCAACACAATGTGAGGTTTTGATTGGTTGGTGAAAATCAAAAAATAGGATTAGTTTGTATTAGGATTTGGTTTGGTTTTGTTCACATGGATTGATCACATGGAACAATAGGGATCAAGCCTAAGGCCATGTTGTTAATCCTAAGCCTTTGATTGAATGAGGGAAATCAAGGGATAGGATTAAAGTTGCTAAATGGAGGGGGCATGGATTTTTGAAATCCATGTGATTGATCCAAGGGGGATTACATAGGGTGCATGTGGGGATCCTAATCTCAGGGTGAGAGGGTTAAAGCATTTAAGTGTGAATGCATTAAATGGCATTAATGAGCTAAAATCATGAGGGTGGGCTCATTAATGTCTTAATGCATTAATTTCTAGTAAAATCAAACCCTTTACTGGCCAACTTGCTTTTTGAGCTCCCATGCTCGAAAATTTGCAAAGTTAATGTCCATTCTTGAAGTCTCGGATATTCCGGTCAGAGTGGATTAGTTGGAACCAAATTATGAAAAGGGCAGGGGGTGAAATTAGGGGTTTACTAGCCCCGAATGTTCTCCAATAAATATTGAAGGGGAAAAATGG
>JAOXJP010232223.1:0-10505 GCA_025762735.1 Platanus orientalis | reverse complement strand
CTTTCTCTTTCTCTCTCTCCCTCTCCCTCTCCCTCGCACGCCCCCACTCCTCCCTCTCTCCCCTCACCTCCCCTCACTCCCCCTCTCATTGGTGCACCATTGTCCCACTGACACCGCCACCCCGCTGCCTACACCTCCACCCGCTGCCTCCACCTATGCTGCCACTGCCCAAATAATTAATTTCTTTTAAGGAGAGGGAGAAAGAGAGAGGAAGAGGAAGAGGGAGAGAGAAAGAGAGAGGGGAAGAGGGGAAGGGGGAGAGAGAGAGAGGGTGTGGGTTACCGCCAGAAAGGCCACTGCCGGTGCCAGCCGGAGAGGAAGAAGGGGTGGAATGGGGGTGTGGGAGAGGGAGGGATATTTTAGGTAGGGGAAGAGTGTAAAAGGAAAAAAATAAAAAATTTGAAGGTATGGTGAGAATTTTTTTTAAGGTGCATTTAGCTGCTCCTGACACAAAAATCTCTAAGCAATTAATTTAGAGACAGCCTCGAAAACGTTTGAGCCCCGCTTGAACCATTAATCAAATGAATACAATTAGTTGTTGCTTGTGTTGGGCTGGATTTACCATTATACCTAACAGATGGTATCTAGGTAAATGTACATGGATCAAAGAGTAAACACACAAGAAATAGTTACTTGTGTATTTTTCAAAATACCTGTTGTCAAGCATCGTGTCAAATTATGGATTGACACTGGAGTGGTATTTCTCCATTCAAACTGGAGTGTGGGTAAGGCTGTCAAGTATCCACCTAAACATCGATATTCGATTCGATTAGGGCGAATATGGATGCATTTATATCCAATTCGTTTAATAAATATTCAATTATAACAAACTGAATGTGGATATGTATGCATCCTCTCCAATTAATATTCAATTGTATATATATATTTAACGGTTGAAGAGAAACCAGCTAAAAGTCTCAATTACAAAGCTTGATTATGGGACGACCAAGAAAGAACCCGTGCTTCTTGGAAGCTTCACCACCAGCTTCAATGTTTTCATGGCAACAACAGGATCTCCTGAGAGAAACCTACCCAAGTTAATCAGCGGGAGCGACCAGTTTTTTTGTTTGGGTTCTCTTTGTCAAGCTACACAACATATATGGGTATATTGGATTGGTATTGAAGAATTTCTATTTGATGTCAATGAAGAAGAGGAAGCCATTTGTATGAATCCACTCAAAAATCTTGTGAATCCATTCGAAACCTGCAATTTTCGTTCTCATAGAAGAGTGTGAGAAGCTTTGACAACCCCTTAAAATATGTCATCGCTCAAAATTAAAGTTATCAATTGGGTTGGGCTAGCCCAAAGCCCAACATGTCTTGCCCAAAAAATAGCCAGACTGGTCCAACCAAATTTCGGGTTAGGATAAGCTCGTGCTCGACATTTTTATTCGGACTGAGTTTGGGCAGGCTCAAGTTCAACCCAAGGCCCGACCCTGCACAGTCCAAACTAGTTAATAAATAATAATTTTATTTATATGTTGAAATTAGGTATATATATTTTTTATTTTTTTCTTTTTAAATCCTTATATTTTTAACAAATTTACTATCATCAAATAGTTAAAGTGTCAATTGTTCAACAAAAAAAAACGGTATAATATGCATTTAGAGGCAATTATGAGCCTAGAATCATACCAAAAATTAAGAAAAGATTTTAATTTGGGTAGCTTAAACTCAGCCGAAGCCCATTGTTTTAAGACTGGTTAAGTTCAGGCTAAATACCACAGGCCAAGTTCAGGCTCAGGTAAAACATGTCAAGCTGACCTCAATTCAGCCTGGCCAGATTGACAGCCCCACTCAAATTCTTGATTTTCTGATAGATAGTGTAATAGGATATATCCAAATTCATTTAAATAAACGAATACAAATACGGATGCATCTACATCCACTTCAAATTCACTTCATTTACGGCACTAAATCTAGGTCATGTACAGGGTCTTAAGCCATGTTTGCTACACATGTCAAATATATAAAAGATTGGGAGCTATCACAAAATGGATCCAATTATCTGGGCCTAGAATCATATTCAACTTGAAGTTAACCTAGTAAAAATAATTGGAAAGGTTTTCCAAGTGGGTGAATCACTATGAGGATGAAAAAGTAGATAGATCAATCATATAGTATAAAACATTGAGGCTAGATCCTCGCAACATACGCACAGGGATTACTTTGTTGCACCAATTACAAGAAGGGAGAAATCCATCAAAAGGTTTTGGTAAAAACATATTGACATTACCATCCATGTAACATTGTTTATTACTTAGATAACTCATTCTTAAATTTAGAGTTGGCAATTAAGCAGGTTAGGTCGGGTTTTGATTAGGTCAGAAACGGGTTTAGTCAAGACATAGTCATCCCTAATGGACTGTGTGTCCATGATCTAAAGGGAAAATCAGTTATATAAAAACATATGTGGTTACATAACTACCTAATAATTAATTTATCTAAAATGTTAGAGGCATCTCTTCACTAAGAGATGTGAAACCGATTGGAAAATGTTGCATCCCCAATCAAGTTATCAATACAAAAAGAACATAATGTTTGGGAGAAGTTTCAAGGTGGAGCGCTGCGTTGTTTCAAAGAAACCTTTGGATTCTATAGATAGAATCTTATCTATCTACAATAATAATCTTTTTGTCTGCAAGATTTTATGTAGAACAACATAAAGGTTCTTGAGATTATCCATTTTGGTAGCCTGATTGGTGATTACAAAGAGTCTAACGACCATGTATATCCTAATTTTCCCCCTTCAACGTGTGAAGTGTCTACACCAAGTGGGACCAATAGTGGTATTAGAGCCAAGGATAATAATCACCAACAGATAAGTAGCTTATCTTGATAATTCTTTTATTTTATTGAATTTATTTTATCCCTTTAATATGCCAACGTTTTGGACTCTCTTTCTTGCCAAAAGCGTTGGAATGAATGGAATTTATGTGTGGGTCCATCTATCTCTTCCCACAAGTTGGAGAATCTATATGATTTTTTTTTTTAGTATACATATGATTTTTTTAAGATAATTTTAATTCTCTTGGATTCTTTTCCTTATAGATAAGATGCCATGTAATCTATCTATTTTGTTAATATCTCCAAGCAATTTATTTATAGAGAGTCCAAATTCTACGAAACTCTTCTTCTTTTCTTGTGCCAATGTTTTGACTACTTCTATATTTAAGTCTCTAAAATTTTAAGAACACTTTATTTTTTGTTAACATCTTGGCTTGTCATACATAGAATTTTTTATTATTACTATTTTTTTTTCGGCTTAAACATTGGCAAGAGAAAGGAGTTCCTTTTGTGAAAGTTTAATTGCATTAAGACTCAAAAGGTTTATTTCCTTATCTTGATTAATTTGAAAATCAAGTGCATCCAATTTGATTTCTTCTATCTAAGATTACCCAAAATGTATTCACCAAAATTTATAGCCAATTTTTTTTGTGGGACTCATATTATACTTATTTGGATGATTGGAGTACCCAATTTTACTTTGGACGTTGGGTTATTCTAACCCTACCAAAATGTCACCTATTGTTTGAGTTATTTTTATTTTATTTATTGGCAAATATTAACTTTTTTGTATAAGAGTCTTGGTCTAGTAACCACAATCCAAAGCCAAAAAGTATGAATTGTATGAATTGTTATTTATTCATTTATTTAGATAACAATTATCCATAATTCGAAATCATTGAAACATTTTATTGTTATTGTCTGATCAATATATTTTTCAAGAATTCATGATTCAAGATCGGAAGTGGTGATTATTAAATCAACACCATCAAATTCGATTGAAGTGGACCCTGAAGAAAACCTGAGATCTCAAAAGAGTTAACAAGATTTAACTAGAAAAAAAAATATTGAAATACTTGAAGTGAAAATCCAAGCACCATATATATATATATACTCTGAAAGTACCACAAAGGGCTAAAGTACTGGGAATATAAAGTATACATATATACTTGGTGACAATGACATGCAAAGTATACATATATAAGAATTATAGTTTAGAAAAGATTGCAAATAAAAACAAGAGTTGCAAATTATTATTATCACTGCAAAATAAGGTCAATGGTTCTTGTTATTTATTTATTAAAGTCACTTCTATAGTTCAATGGTCCAGTTGAATTATCATTACATTTTTAAATTATTTGAACCATGTTAATAGCATAAGCATTAGTGTTACTTATTATAATGTTGTTCGGAAATTTATTTCAACTGAAAATAGCCAAAATAGATAGGTTATACGGGTCTATCTATTATACATGATACAATATGGTATGTTTGTTGATATGTGAGAATACCAACTATATTTTTTATATTTAATAATTTGAAAAACAATAAACCCAAAACCTAGGATGACTAAACTATAAAGAATAATGGGAGAAAATGTATTGGCTCAATTTGCCTCAAATTTGGGATGACCATGGAATAAATAAAAAGTGGGAGGAATATAATGAGTGTTAAACTCATTCTACTTTAGGAAGATCTCAAACTATAGGAGAAACCTATAAATGCTGGAGACAAAACTTGGTGGAAATTAAATATGTTGTTAGAAAAATACAACAAAATGTCAATGAATGTAATTCGAAATATTGGATTATATAAACCAAGTGACATTAATAACTTATTGTCCTATTTGGAGATGGTATAGAAAGTCATAAGTTATTCAAGGTAAGTAATTTTTCTTAGATGACCTTCTAACATTGTTGACTCTTGAAAAAGAAAAATGAAAAATTCACAGTTTGAGATCAAAGTAAGCTTTCATGAAATAATAAAAACCTTATAAAATGATATTTAAAGATAATTAGAAAGGAACGAAAATGTAGAATTTGATCAAGAATACTTGTTATAAGTGTGATAAAAATAATCACTTTTGGAATGAGTACCCAAAGTTATTGTAGTGAGTTTTACGGATACTAAACATTTAAAGTCTTAGAATTAATGTATGGTAGATAGACTTAGGATTCTATTAGACATCTTGCAAAGTCAAACACGTCTTTCTAAATTTTAAATATGCAATGACATCTATAATGATAGATGTTGGTGACTACATTATTGAAAATATATAGTTGATTAGATCTAATTCAGAAATATGTTTATATTCATTCCCAACGTTAGTAGAAATCTCATTTTTTTTCAATATTAGACGAAAAGGGCTATAATATAAAATTTAGGCTAGGGGATTATTACCATTGAAAAGTATGGTAAAATACTCATAAGTGGTCTCGAAATTTGATTTATGTATCGCATTGATTTCATTAAGTAATAAATTATTCGAATATGTGAGCTTCTGCTATAGGTTGCAATTAAAAGGTTATGACACATTGATAAAGATCATATGATCTTGTGAATGGGAATTGTCTAATACATGAGTTTCAAGATTTTAAGACTTGTGAGCCTCGTGTTTAAGGTAAGATGATTGAGAAATCATTTTACAAGAAATAGAAGTCATCGAGATTATTATTAAGAATTCATACATATATATGTGTTCCTTTAAGAACCAAAACATATAGAATAATATAATATTATATTACTCTTATTGATGATGGGTACATATAGTTACTTTGACACAAGTCTAAAACATTAGGAAAATTCAAGGATTAATTAGAAGGTGGTCAAGACCCAAAAGGATAGACCTGTTAAATCCTTGAATAGTGATGGATGTGAAGAATACACCTTATATAATTTAAGTATTTCTACATAGAAGATGGTGTACAACAATTTAGTATGATACCAATGTAACACCACATTTTGTTGTTTTCCAAAGAAGCTTGAAACTTAAAGTATGCAAATTAACCAACCTTTAGAGGATTGGTTTATTATTTTATGTGGGCGACTGTTACTCCAAACTCTTGAAAAAAGCTTGTTAATTACCGGTGTTTATGATCAGCAAACCTCTGACTAACTTCAATTTGCACAAATTGTAAATAAGAAAAAATTACATAAAATAAAGAAAATGAAGATGAAGAAGAAAAGGAATATGAAACTTTGACCATTTTATTATTTATCCGAACTTACAAGATTTTCTTCAATATCAATAAACAAGCTTTACATTAATCATATCTAGCCATAGATGTCTTCAAGGTACAAGCTTGTATGATGTATTCTTGAGAGGATATTGCAGAGGTTGAATGAACTTTTAGCCTTATTGAAAATAAATTATTGTTGTTGTAGCAAAACTTGAAGATGATGGAGAAGACAAAGTGCTTCAACTTACCTTGGTTTTGAGAGCAAGAGCTTGAGAACTTTAAGAAAGCAATAGCAGAGTGCAAAGAGTAATGATTTCGTTATCCTTGCTAGTGTTTTATAGATGTATAGATGAATTGAGTTGGAGTCCTTATGGGAAACAACTCCTTGTTACATGAAGAATCATTTTGGGCATGGGAATATATTGTCCCATGATCCTGTACATATTAGGCTTCTTTTATGTAAGTTTGTGTCTACATTAGATTTTCAGGTGTCCAATGAGTCTTCAAGTGTCGCAACTATGCAAAATGACCTTCATTGGCAGAGTTTTAGTTTGATTCCAACTTCTGGTTCTGTAGTGCGCAACTAAGAAATCTCTCTATGTGTGACTATGTGTTTGTTATGGTGTGTGACTGTGATGAATTTCTATCACAATCACACATATGGCATGGTGGAAAATGTGACCATTTTGATAGTATTAGTCGTGTAAGCCCCTATTGTTAAGTGTGCACGAATGATCCTTACATAAGATGCATGAATGGCCTTCGCAAAAGGTGCGCAAATGACCCTTGCATAAGTTGCACGAATGACCCTTGCATTAGCTAACTGAATGACCCTTACATAAGGTGTGTGAATGACTCTTGTAGAAGGTACGTGACTGTGATATTTTATAGTTGCAGAAAATGACACTGTGTGATTGGTTAGTCAATCATGATTTTTCCTATGTCTACAACCACATATACCAGAATAGAATGATGTTACAAGAAAATAAAATGAAACTCCATAAGAGTTAGTCAAATCAATGTTGACTCACTGTGACACTCATACAACTTTCTGAGGAGAAGCCTTAGTACAACAACGTACTATCCTTGATATGGATTGTTACTTAGGTAAGAAAGTTGGCTCTTAATGAGTATTGAACTGGTATAAAACCAAGCATCTCGAATTAAAGAATTTGAGATAACAAAGCTCATGTTCTAATTTCTAATCCACTAAAGAATAAACCTAAAGATTAAACAATATGAATATAGATTCACAAGTTATCCAAATAATGTATTTGGATATAGATTCTATCTTAATGATGGAGGTTTGATTTAAAGAATAAATAAAGTATTCTTTAAAAATACTATGACTAGATGAACATGAGTATGAACTTATAGAAATTATCTAGAATTCTCAAAGAAATGACAATAAGAAAGAATTTCAAGCATAAAAGACTACAAAAATAGATGGTTTTGTTAGTCATCCCATGAATAGTGGGAGGACAATAGTCGAAGCAAAAAATGTTGTAAAGATATATATTTCTACTGTACATCCTATGGTTAGTAGGAGGGAAGGAGTAGTTAGTCATTCTCCATGTTTGTAGATAATTCTTCATAGTATCTCAAAATAATCTCCTGGAGATATTTTTCAAATGATTCTAGAATCGTAATGACATAAAAGTCATTTATATGGCTTATAGCCATAAAGGAAGAATTAAAGTTTCATCGAGGAAAAAAAAATGTTGATACTAACCAATCTTCCAAAAGAAAGAAAAAAAAAACAGGATGTAAATGGGTGGAAACCCTAGTCTGATAGTATTTTAGATAAGTACAAGGCAAGTTGGTGAAAAGTTTTATATAAAAATCTATGATAGACTTTATGGATACATATAAACCAGTCATGAAATTTGTATCCATTAGGATTCTAATGATTATTGTTGCCAAGTACTGACCTATAATTATTTTGAATATATGTCAATATTGTGTTTTCTAAAAGAAAGCTTGAGAATAGTACATCTATCTGCAACAACTTGAAAGTTTTAGAATCCAAGTAGTTGATAAGAAAATCTACCAGCCTAAGAAATCCTTGAATGGGTTTAAGCAGTCTTCTTAATATTGAAATTTAACTTTCTAATATTTGATTATAGGGTCAAAGGTTTAACCATTGTGTACATGCATGGAAAGCAGATACAAACATATTAGTTCTATTTATTCATATGGACAATGTTTTGCTAGCAAATGAAATACATAAAGATGATAGAGAAGACAAATGGATATCTAGCATCTAAGTTTGAGATGACAGACATGGGTGCAACATCCTATGTCCCAAGGATCAAGATAATTAGGAATTGAGAATCCATGCTTCTTATGTGTCTCAAGAAAGATATATTGAGAAAGTACTAAAGAGGTTTAAAGTTGGAAAAAGTGAGACTTTGCCCATGACTGGTAGTAATGGACAAAAGATAGACAAGTCAATGTCAACACTTGATGAGGATGAGATAAAGAATATGGCATATGTATCTTATGACTTGGTTAGTTAGTTTTAAGCCAAATTAGAGAATGTTCATTGGTAGGTTGTTAATGAAAATAATGATATATCTTCAAGGAACCATAACTATGATGTTATGTTTTGGGTCTGATGAACTTGAAGTTTATCGATTAGTAGATGTTGATTTCACTATAGATGTATATGATTGTAAGTCCACAAGTGGTCATGTTTTCCTCTTTGGAGGAGGAACTAATTATTTGTCAAGGAAGAAACAAACATATGTTGCTAGATATACTATGGAGGCATAGTATATAGTCTGTAATACAACAACATATGCCGCTTAGATAAAGCGTTATATAAATGATTTGAGATTTGAGTTGGCCAAAAGACTAATCAATGTGTTTTGTGATAACAAGTTCATCATCTCTTTGATAAAAAGTGGAATTAACAGTTCTAAAGGAAAACACCTTGATGTAAGTTATCACGATGTACTGTTAGGAATTTTGTATGTATTGGAAATTCCATTCCAAATCTTGTAAGTACATGTAATGTGTGTGGTCATTGTATTAGACCGGGTGTGTAATATGTAAAAATATAAGTCCAAAACATGTTGGAAGAAGCTTCAAGTTAAGAAGCCCAAAAGATCACAAGAAACAAGTGACAAACCATATTGAAGACTTCAAGAAGCCCTGTGCTCCCAAGACATGCAGCCCCAAGATGCCAACAAGTGAACTCCATAGTAACATCTAAAGGTTAAAATTTTGGTAAGTGACAATGGGGTTTTTGGGTATGGACCTAGCATTAGGTGGACTTAGAATGGATGAGAAATGGACCACCCAAACCTAGAAAAGGTCCCACAAAGATCGGATCAATTATGGACCCAAATTAACAAAAATCAATAAATGTTGAAAATAAAAAATGGCCAAACTTTAAACGACCATAACTCTTGAACCCGATGTCTATTCAGGGCCCATAAGTACTTAAAATGATTGGGTCAATGAGATATTTCCAAAAGTGAAAACCAAAAAACTTTCATTTCTTTAAAAGTTTAAGCACTCCAAAAAATTTGGAGCGGTCAAAATGCCTAGAACTAGAACAAATTTTATAATGCCTCTTTTCAAACGGCTTTATTTTTTAACATTTAAAAAGAGTCGTTGGGGACTTCTAGAGTGATCTTTTACCACTCTATAAATAGGGGATAAATTCACATTGACTTGCATAAGAAAGGTGAATGATTCTATAGTCAAACTCTCTTGAAATCAATCCTAAGAGTGAAGTTCTGTGCAAAACCAGTTAAATTCCTATGACCTTATGACCTTGGAGTTGAGTCAATAGTTAAACCTTATCAATGTCACTAGTTTGCTTCCCAATCACTAAGTTACATCTCTCAAAAGCTAAATGGTGGATTTTAATAGTCACATTAGTCTACAAAGAGGCAACCCACAATAAAAGAATTTTCAACACTTCAACTGAAGTTATCGTCGGAGTCATCGGAGGCAGATTCTCATTGTACTTGTCAGAGCCGAGTGCATTTAATCCATCAAAATCACTGGACGGAATGCACCCACCAGTGACACTGAGAGCGTACTTACAAGGAAAGGATTCCCTAGAACTTGTAAATGAATTCAGGTTTTAATAATTTTTCCTGTAATAATTTAGGACAACTATTAAAAATAAATTATTTGTGGAAAGTGGACGTAGGCCCAAAGTGCCGAACCACTATAAATCTTTGTGCTGTGGTGTGCTTGCATTTTATTTTATCTAGTGCATTATTTAATTATTTATTTCATTCCTCGATGCACATTATCTTTTAATTAATTAAGTTAAAATATTTCAAAGAAGATGAACTATTTTACCTGCTCCCGCTCTGATATAGATCACATTATACTGCATGACGAAGCCCCGTGGTATAATATAATCCGAGTGATTAATTTACTTAGGTTGCGTTTGGCACTCACCTGTAATGTAATCATTTCATTTGAGTTTCCCAAGGCTTTTGTAGCCATGAGGTGATGGTTTGTAATGAATTCATCCAAATTTATACTTATTTGTTAACTACAATTAGTAATGAA
>JAOXJP010232222.1:0-10505 GCA_025762735.1 Platanus orientalis | reverse complement strand
CCCCCCCCCTCTCCCAAAACAAAAACATAAAAAACCCAAGTAGATTTGAATTTGTATGTTATTATAGAAATACCAAAGAAAATTAATAAATTTAGTAGATTTATTGGGGATTCATGTCATAGGAAGTGTCCACTTATTTTAACGAATGGGCAATAACTTCTCCGACCAAAGGACATACTTAACAGTGGGTAGCTTTGGATTTGTATTACTTTTACACTCAGGAGCTTCTCTAATCCTTCCAGGAATAATTGTTACCATCCCCAGTGTTCTGTCACTCTGTTGAGGAACACATTTGACTCATCTTATTTCCTGTGCATTTGCTCAATCGTTGTGGTCTTCCTCTCTCCTGCCTCCTAGAATAGATTAGAAATCAAATTTTGTTGGGTTGGCCAACCTGAAACGACCATCCTTCATCTGGGCTTGGCCAGCAATTAAGTGTAGCAAGTGACTAGACCTGCCAACCCAGCCATACTCATATAGGTTTTTGGATTTTGGTTCATTAATCCAAAACTGTCTGTTATTAAGGTGCACTTTTAACCTGGCCCAAATTGAACTGCCCGGAATCTGGCTAATCCGATTTTCTTTTTCCCCATCAAAATGACTGGTCAAGTATCCAGATTTTCCGAGTTAAAATTGGCTCTTCTCAACCAACCCAGTTTAAATCTGGGTTGGACCCAGGTGGGCCATTTTCCAAACCCTGTTGCCATGAAGAATGGCAACAGGTTGGGTTCCTTACAGGTTTTGGTGGGCCTGAATTTACCCCAACCACATGAACCGGTGGTGTTGGGATGGGTTGAGGTCAGAGATGTACTGAGTTAAAGGTGATGTCTCCCAAATTCTACCGCCATAGGAAAGCGTCTGGAGATTGTGTCATGTGGCATTGACATACTCAGTACAGTATTTTCCACCAACAGGTGGGCAGGTGACAAAAGATAAAAATCAGTGAAAATAAAGAATATGGATCAGAGGAAGAGAAATATAGGCTGTATGCATTCAAGACCTTTTAATAAAGGTCAGGTTGGTATGAAATCCAAACCATCAAACCCACCCCATGCAGGACGGTCATTTAAAACGCCCAATTGCCATCACTAGTTGCCAGTCCTATCAACAATGCAAGCCTTGTTTGTTGCTTATCATGTAAGACAGATTTGTACGATGTACTAGTTGGTTCTGTATTCAGTCAGCTTGAGCATCCATTCAATCAGGATAAGAGGGTGATGGCTATGGTTTGCTAGTGAATTGGGTTTATTTGTCAGTTTCTGCTAGACACTTCAGATTTTTGAGAATTGAGATCCCTTTGCCCACTCTCCAATCATGGAATCAAAGATGACTCTTGGCACAAGCTAAGCTGTGTGTTTGTTTCTTCGACTGTCATACCAAGCTAAGCTGAGCATCCATTCATGATTGATGGATCGCCAAGTAGTGCTATTAGTTCCCAACAAAAGCATCAGCACCCTTGTCTCTATCACCAAGATGTTTTTGTTCATCTATTTAGGGGTCTCTATCTACTAAACCACCTTTCTCACCTTCACATTGTTAATTTTAGGGAGTTCCTCTGCCTTCGGTCTGTTAGTGAATTACTACTGCTATTACAGGCTCCAATGTCCACTTGACATACTTGAGAGGAATAGTAAATTATCAGTGTAAGCTAGAAGCAAAATGGGCCGAAATCACCATCCAATGGGTTGGACCCAAGGGATCATTTACGTCCGATTCACTCGATCTACTAGCTGTTCCTTGGGTAATTGCCATGTTTTCTCTGATCATCTTAAATACTTTAGTAATTGACCAAGAATGGAGAAGCGTTTCAAGTAGTTATGGAAATGAAAAGGTAATCTCTCTTAGTTACACTTGTGATTGGGAACCAGATCAAATGGTTAGGATCATCTGACAGTTGATTTTTGTTGTAGGGGATTTATTAGTTTAAACAGATCAAATGGTGGGGCCTGACCTCTTTTCTTGTGTCAAGTGAGTGTCTAAAAAAATGCATTCCTATTACGAAATCTGTAATACCTACCCCTGTAAAGAATGAGGTCATGCTCTCTCTCTCTCTCGCACACATACATTGGGGAAGCCAAACATACAGAGATCATTTGGTGTAGGGTCATTTGGTGTAGGGTCAGGTGGTCTGGCATGCCTAGTTAGGAGGCTTGGCATCACATTTATGTTGATTGCTCAGTTGTCTCAGTGAAGTTCTTAACAAACTCTAACGGATGGTGATTGTTCATCGAACTCCAGACCCTTTCTTAAATAGCTACAATAACTAGGCCCACTGAGAAAGAGAATTATAACCACGTCACATTGAAATGGTAACATTAATAAAAATCAGAAAAGGGTTTTTATATGTTGACATCTTTCATATCTTTGGCCAAGTTACTCACTAATCCACTACTGACCATTTAAATCAAAACCCGAAAGAGGAAAGGAGTAAAGAAAGAAAGAAAATAAGTTTTCATTCTTTTTCTTTATAATTGTCACAAAATATTAAGAAAAATTACTTGGATCTCTCTCTCTCTTTCTCTCTCTTATATATATATATTGCTGATATTATATCCTTGAGCCTTCATACCTTACATTATCAATAAATGACATAAGAAGATTTCATGGGCAAATCGAAAGAAAAATACATAACTTAATTGTGTTTCTTTCATTTTACACATTTTTTTCTAGTTCTTTTCACTTTTTTTTTTTCTCTCCTTGAAGAAGTGCTCTTTTTTTTCCTTGAAAATATGTCACAAAGTATGTGAAGGATCATTCCTGGCTTTCATGGAATTCCTGCTCATGCATATATTTAACAAAAAGGCTTAAATGTTGAGTTACTATCTTTAATTCACATGGCTTTGAGAGCCATGTTGTGAGTTCATGGTTTTGGCAAGTGTTATTTTTGGTTTTTAAACCCATTGTAGAACATAGGGCTTCTTTGGTGGGTTTTCTTTCCTAACTGTAAAAGGGGGTTTTGGAAGAGAAGGAAAGGTAGCTGAACTACTCATTATAATCTCTTTTTTCTCATGGTGAAATCTCTCTTGTTGTTTACGTAGGTTTTAAGTCAAACAATGTAAATTGCCTTGTTCTTGTTTGTGTGATTGCTATTGACATTAGTTTCTTTCTTCTATTTTGTTGTGTATGATCTAAATCTAGGTTTTCACACAACAAACTTATATCATAGCCTTATGTTGTTATTAGGGTTTTTCGACATGGCTGCAAAATATAAAGTGAAAAAATTCAATTGGTAGAACAACTTCAATTTATGGCATATGAAAATGCGTGCACTATTGGTTCAATAATGATTGATCAAAGCTTAGGTGGAAAATAAAAAGCTTCATGCGACGATGTTGGAAGACAATAGAAAGGAACTTAACATCAAGGCTCTCAATGCGATTCAAGTGTGCTTGACTGATGAGGTGTTGCGAGAGGTAGTAGATGACATGTTTTACGACTGGGTTGCGGATCAGGTTGGATAGCCTGTAAATGATGAGGCCTCTCATGAATAGTTTGTATTTGAAACAACGCCTCTACACATTGAGAATGTGAGAATGCATGTCTTTGAAAGCCCATATGGACGAATTCAATAAAATCATTATGAATTTAAAAAACATTGATATAAAGATTGATGATGAAGATTAAGTTTTCATTGTTTTTTATTCTTCACTTGCATTAATATATAAACACTTTGTTATGGCCTTACTTTACGAAAATGATACCATTTCCATGGATGTTAAGATATCCTTTACTTCTAGGAAATTAAGGAAGGAGGTATCTGGAGAAGAGGGAGATGGGCAGATAGAAGGTCTGTTTACGAGAGGAAAAACAGAGGAAAAATGTTTTGAAGTCTAGAGGAAAAGGGCAATGTGTGGTTCTTTCGTTACAAAAAAATATGACTACATGAAGAGGGATTATCCAACATGTGCTAACATGAAGAAAGATGATAGTTCTAGTACAACATTGACATATGAACAAGAGGACTACAATGAAGATGTTCTTACAGTCTCCAATGGTATGAATACTTTTTCTCATAATGATTGGATATTAGATTCAGATTGTCCTGCTCATATATGCTTCAGGAAAAAATATTTTCATAAGTTCCAAAAGAAAACATGTTTTGATTCTTTGGGTGACGGGTCTACTTATGACGTCATCGGTGTTGGGACGATGAAGATCATGATGTTTGATGAAGTAGTTCGTACTTTGGATGGTGTGACATATGTCCGAAAGATGCGAAAGAATTTAATATCCCTAAGCTGGTTGGATTCTAAGGGTTGCATGTATTCAATTGTTGGTGGAGCCATGAAAATCACATGTTGTTGTTTGGTCCTGATGAAGGGAGAAAAGTGTGGTGATGGTTTGTATCATCTGATGGAGAATACGGTGATTGATGGTATTCCTTTGACCTCAACGGATAGTTGGAAACAAGGTTCACGAAATAACAAACGCTTGTATAAGGTCTCTTTCGTAGTTAGGATAGAGACATGTGTTACAGATTTTTAGGTGATAGACGATGGTGAAATAGTTCCTGTGATTAGTGATGATGGATCGAGGTCACTCTCTAGAGTTGGTAGGTGAGTTTGTTCGAGGCATCTACACATGTGCATTGGCTATGTTATGATCAAGTCGGATGATGTCAATACCGAATTGATTTGATGGTATGTGTAATAGTGTTCTTCAAGGCCAATGATTATTTTCGGTGATAGCAAGCATGTTATGATTCAGGTTCGAAATAAAGGTGCGTTATAGGTTCATATGGTGCAGAGTTTATTAAGAAGGACAAGTGCAAATTTTGTTCTTGTGGTTTTGGAATGTGAGCTAAGGTAAGTGCGATACACATGTCATAGGTTTTATGTTTTGTCAAAGATACATGTGTTCACAGTATCTAAAGTTACCTTTCAAGGTTGTGTAAAAAAGATGAGAATAGAATTTCCTATATTATATAGCTTTAGAAGAATTAAAGCCAAAATGAAGATTTTTTGAGTTAGTATCTTTAATTCACACGACTTTTAGTGAGAGTCATGTCATGAGTTCATGGTTTTGACAATTACCGGTTTGACAAGTGTTATTTTGGGTTTTTAAACCCATAGCAAAACATAGGATTTATATAGTGGGTTTTCTCTCTTAACCATAAAAGGGGGTTTTGGAAGAAGAGAGACAGCCGAACTGTTCATTGTAATTTCTGTTTGCTCATGGTGAAATCTTTCACTGTTTTTGCCCATAGATGCAAGCTTTAAACCCAACCACATGAATCGTGTTATTCTTGGTTTAGTGATTACTGTTTGTATTAATTTCTTTTTATATTTTGCTGCGTACGATTTAAATCTAGGTTTTTGCACAACATTAAAAAATTACTTAATTTTTACTTCAACAACCACCACCACTTACCTTTAAAGGAGAATTGTAAATTTCCCATGAATTCCCCAAACCAACCATCAAAGTCTTGAAGCGCTAATAAATAAAGAGCCATTATCATTTAACCATTTAACAGGAAACACGTACTACGGCACGCCAGTTCTGAGCTAAGCTCGTATACCAATCAAGGCTTTGAGCCTGAGAGAGAGAGTGAGATGTGAACATTTTAACAGGAGGAACCTTTTCAGGGTAAAGATCGAAAGAAAAACGACAAACCAAGATAAGGGTTAGGAGATTGCAGATGACGTAAGATCTTTACGTGAACAGTTATAACCAATCATTTCATTTCTATCCAGCGTGTCATGTTTTGAAGATGCACGTGGAGTCATGGACGCCACCAACCTCAACCCTTTGAATTCTGTTGACTCCTTTGCTATTCTTACAGCTCTCGTTACATTTCACTCAGGCTTCCGTCTGGGTACAACTAAAGAGCCTGGATCCTCTACTGCCCACACTGTACGGTTATGAGAAGAGTGTTTTAGAGTTTTAGTAAACAAATAAACTTGATAATTAAGGGTGTGTTTGTAATTTAAACACAATTATTTGAACCGAATTACCCTTGCTGCTTCTGGTCCCAGTCCCATATTGGCACCGGGCTTAGGGGTGGCAATGTTTGACATGACCTATGAACCAACCCAACACAAAATAAGCAGGTTAGGATTGACTGTAAACATGGTTCGGGTTCAAGTGGGTCAACCCGTTTCGACATGATTTATAAATGGGTCAGGTTGAGCCATATAGTTACATACCCTTATCTCGAAACAATACGAACCCAACTCGCCAACACGAATTGCCATCCCTATATACCATAACCTACAGAATCGCCTAATATGATCTTGACTGAACCTTTCTAAATTTGATCCAATGGCCCATACCACCCTATCATTTTCTTTTTCTTATGAGGAGAGAGGGTTTCCTCAGCTAACAACTAAACTGATCGGAACCCTACTTTCAGTCAATTCCTGAGAGGAAAGATTCCAATCCAATGGTTTTGCACAGGGTTTAGATATTAATCTATAACAACTTAGTGGGGCCTTACCACCCTATCAGATCTGTGATCAATCAACAATTAAAAACCATCCGATCGAGACCAACCTGATTATTATTAAGTGAATATAAACTAATTTGAGCTGAAATGCAGTTGATCTTGATGACCCATTTACTGAAGTCGAACAATATTCCCCTCTCAGGTGCACATTGGCATACCGACCGTACAATCAGAACCTCGATCATGCTTGTGTACTGAATAATTGATAGATTGCAACGCTGAATCATTCTGATCTTCAAAGGAGAGTGAGGGATAATGTAAGACCACGTTCGATTTCCCCCATGAACATGAGAAAATGTGCATTCCAACAGCCCGAATTGACTAAAATCACCCATTTTAAAATATTATTACATTAAAAAATGGTTGATTTAGTCTTATGGGATTTCGCAATTAAGGAGGCAGAGACGTTTGGAAATCTCAAAAGAAGACATGGACATGGAGACTCAAAAGGCTCCCAAGCACTCGTGCTGTCTTGGAAACATAAAAGGGATAGAAGCTTGGAGTCTGGTCAAGAAGAAAGACCTCTTTTGGGTAGTTGTTTTAATTTGTTCATTTGGAATTGTTTTATCTTTTATTTTATTTTATCTTTTGACGGATCTCTATAATCTCTTAGATTATATACCCACCTGAAATTATTTATATATTTACATGGCATGATGTTTTTTTTGGAAAGTGGATATTTATATTAGAAACTAGCAAAAGAAAAGGAACCTGGAAGAGACCAGCGAATTCCACCACTATCCCTGTGGAGAAGACGGAGTACTCTCGGCCCACCTGGGCCTTCTCATGTGTTTCTTGTTGGTTAGATAACCCTTGAAGCATAGATGCATTTAATGTTCCCCAGTCATTTTCTCCATGTATTGAAAATGTGCATGATGTGGGAATTTCTAAATGAATTGTCCCAAGAATTTCACTCAGATTTATACACAACAGGCTTTGAGCTAAGTAAAAAAAAATGTCATGAGGGACTTGTCAATTTATCTAGTGGTCAAAATAGCTTACAAGAAAGGGTCCATCCACACAAGGACTTATGGTTTGAACAAAACTAAAAATCGTTTCTCTAAAATAGACTAGTTTTGGTACTCTAAGAGTTGATAATTGATGACCAATGTGGCTAGAATTCAAGATACCTAATAAGTTTCAATCTATACCCAATTTCAAAGGCTAACATTTATCAAGTATTTCTCTCTTTTTTTTAGCTTGATTTTACCAATGCATCCCTTTCAAAGTTCAATGAGAAAGAAGACTTGAGCTAAAACAAGTTAAGTGATGACTATTCCATGAATGCCGAGACAAGAGGACACAGTGATGCAAGCTTTGGTCAATAGGAGGAAGACGTAAGTCTTCAAGTGCAACTGTATGTACTTGTGCACGCATGTGAGTCTACGAGTGCGTGATACTAAGGGAGGCAATTCATGTTGGCGGGTTGGGTTCGTGTCGTGTCGAGATAAGGGTATATGACTATATGGCTCAACCCTACTTAACCCAATTCATTTATTAATCATGTCAAAGCGGGTCAACCTGCTTTGACCCGAAACATGTTTACAGTGAACCCTAACCCATTTATTTCGTATTGGGTTCATGTTGGGTTCGTAGGTTATGTGGTAATTCTTGTTGGTGGGTCATATTCGTGATGTGTCAAGTTAAGGGTATATGATTATATATATGGCTCAACCGTAACCAACCCATTTATTAATCTTGTCGAAGTGCATTGACCCGCTTGGATCCGTAACACGTTTACAGTCAACCCTAACCAGCTTACTTCGTGTTGGGTTCGTTTTGTGTTCACTGGTCGTGTCAAACATTGCCACCCTTATGCAATACATGTTGGATTGTACAATTTCCTATAATAATTAATTTTATCATTAAAGAGATGCGTATTTCTCGCTTATATTAACTGGCTTTACCTTGTTCAACTTCCTTCTTCGCTAGCTCCTGTACTGGTGGGTTTGCAAACAAATTCAAAGCATTAATACTTGCAAATTAACCTTGTTTGGCTATTCCGTGTTTCAATTTATTTTAACATGCTGGACTTCTACACGTTCAAAGTTTTGAAATAAACTTTTGCAATCTTTAATGCATATCCTAATCTTATTAGGACACTATTTGCTGCTTGACTTCAATGCATTTATAACCACCAATGAGTCACCTTCCACAATTCACTCCTATTATTACCGCCGGTTGTAAACCAAAACGTGCAGCTTCATATTCTGCCAATAGTGCTTCTCTTGGAAAGCTCTTTTCTCTACTCTTGCTTAAAGTATTTCACCATTGGAATTCCACAGTATAACTCTAATGCCAACCTGCGACTTGTTATGAGAAAGTGTTCCATCGAACTCAAGTTTGGTGAAGTCAACTCTTGAGGAGTTCCACAATGAGTTTTTACTATGTCCTATTTTTTTCTTTTTCTCTTGTGGAGATTGGTAAGATTTTCTAGATCCTTCGTCATTCTGCATGCGCTATTAGAATCAAACTCATATTGAATTCTTTTTGCTCTAAAACCATAGCATTTCTATACTTCCAAATATTCCAACACATAATAGCAATGTTTTCACATGTTTTTTTTTTTTTTTTTTTTTTTTATATATTTTTTATTTAATTAAATTAAGTTGAGTTGAGTGTGACTCGAATTATACCTTGTGTTCCAGATACTATTGATGTTTCAGAGAAGTACTGATAATCAAACAACGCATTTTTCAGTCGATAGGCATCTCTACTTTGACAGTAGTGGTGATCAAACCCGACCTGTGACCCGGTTTGGTTCTATTTTGGATAACCGTATATATAGGATGTGTTAGGGTTTTCTCAGAGATATCTCTATTTTGACAGAGAGAGAGAGAAATAGATGAAAGGGTGTATTTGGGGCTTAGGGTTTGAGAGTTTGATTTTCTTATAATCTCCTTTGATTGATAGTGAAATTTCTTACCATCTTCACCCGTGGATGTAAGCTATAAGCCGAACCATGTTTATCATTGTGTTTCTATGCTTTGTGTTTCTTGTTTACTTTTGTATTTCTCTGTGGTTTGTGGGTTTAATTGCAGCAAGTTGAATAACATATTCATCCATTCCTTAAAACTTTCTACTTAATAATATATACCTCTTATAGTAAGAGGACATGAATACCAAACTTTTTCAATAAAAGGAGCAATGCAATATTGATATTTTAATGCATTGCCACACAAGATATACTTGATCCACATCAATGTTCCTTTTCCCATGATTATCTCTAGTAGGGAGGGCTTCGTTACATGCTTTCCTATATAGTGTTTTATTTTAGTTGGTCTGCCCAATTTTCATATATAGTTGTTCCCAACTCATTCATATTTGGTTATTATTCTACTATTGTTATTACTATTATTATTATTTGGTAAGCCTATTGTTGTTATTATTACTATTAATGTTATTACCACTATGTAGCTGTTCATTTATATTGTTAAAGTTTTTCACTTATTTGACTTAACCCCTCAAATCCCATTGTATTTATACTATTATTTCATACTTGTTGTGAGTTCTTATTATTTGGGTTACTTTGTTTATTTAACTGCGACATATTCTCTCCTAGTCTTTTGTTGGAGTTTAATGACAACATTTTATTATTGTGAAAGAGTTTGGTACCTACCCCCTTTGCTTTAATTTAGTGTATTAGATTTATCTATTTTAATCGGTTGAGTGATTTTAGCAAAAAATAAAAATAAAAACAAAAACAAAAACCAGTTGAGTGATTAGTTAGACGTGTTACTTATCTATTGATTAACTTTACTGACGTATGACTTGTAACTGTCATTGGTCAAAACAAAATCCTCCATCTAACCCTAATTGTGATTTTTATGATTTTTGGTAGAAAGAAACTGAAGTAGTTTTAGCAATGAAATCTTTTGGATTGTAAAAATGCTATTTTTCATCTAATGGAGTTTCATTACCAAACAATTGTTAAGTTCTTTTGAAACACAAAAATACTGCCTTATAATGAAGTTTGACATCTCATTGACCTTGAATTTTAATTATGATTTTCCAAATCATAAGTGTGTGTGTGTGTGTGTGTGTGTGTGTGTGTGTGCGC
>JAOXJP010232221.1:0-10505 GCA_025762735.1 Platanus orientalis | reverse complement strand
AATTTGAATAGTCCCACATGGACTAGCTCATAAATTTATGTGTGTTCATATACACTAATGGTGAACATAAGTTTGGGGCACCACTGTTTTGTGGATGGGGGAGGACCTAACCAACATGGGTCAGGCCTATATTTAACACACACACACACGAGCCGAACCGAACCAGGCCAGGTCGGGTTGGGTTGGGTCAATAAGAAAAATAAATAAATCTCATTTTTTTATAATTTTCTTTTTTCATTCTCCCAAAATCGGTTACACATGTTAGGGACATGTCCCTTTGAAAAGGTTTTATCAATTTTGTCATTGTGGGGGTGTGACTATTCGAATGGGTTTTACAACTATGCCCTTTAGAAACACTTGTTCCGAATAGACACATGTGGCTATTAAGTGACACCTCTTGACACATGTTTATTTTGTACGGACATGTAGGTGTCTCTTAAATCATTCCCTTTCACACGTCTGTTCCGTACAGATGTGTATGTGGCCATTAGATTGCAGCTATTGGTCATTGGTGACTGTAAGAGATCAAAGGTTGTGTCCCTACACTAGTTCCCAACAGATACCAAAAATTATATAAATAATAGGTTCCTCATGCATTTCATTTATTCAAAATTTTCGGTTAAAGGTTTAGTCTCATAGTGCATTTGTGTGAGCGAGAAAGTATTGCACGGTTTGGTTCGCCAGACACACAGATCGTAGTGCTACTTCTATGTGTGCAAATCATTGTATCCCAGGAGATAGACATCCAACTTACTCATTAGCACCAGTGCGAGGGACGAATCTGTCTTAAGGACATAGTGTCTAACACTAGCCTTGATCTACTTAAGTGAAGTTATATCATCCGAATCAAGTGAAGTTACATCATTCGAATCAAGTAAGTATTTCATTTATTTTATTTAAGTAATTTTCGTAATTTATAGTAGAGTGCACATGTATGTAGAATATTGAAATAACAATACCGCAACTAACACCAAATTCAAAAACACATCATGTATCAGTTTATAGCATGATCACATAGGGTCACAAAACATTATTGTTCCTTTTAGAAATATATTATCCTACTGCATAGCGAGCTAGTGGACAACTTGGAGATTGTTGGATCTTTGAAAATGTTGTCAGCATGCCTGAATGATATATTTAATTTTCCATGGAGGATTCACCTCAATTTCATTAAGAAAAAACTACAATATGGTTATCTACTTCTACCTGAATTCCCTGCAATTGGAAAGATTTCTCTAGAAATTTCCGATCAATTGCCCATAAAATTTCCTAAATGATTTGGGATGATCTCCGCTCTACCCCATGGATATTGATCTTTAACCCTTAATTAGGTGGAGGCACCCAAGCATTTATACTCTCCATTGGTGTCCCATTTGAAGGATTTCTTAATTCATCACCCTATTACTCCATGACTAGAGCAATTGCCAAGTTTATGATTGCCTTAATCGACATGATATATTGGTTGAAACTCATGACACACTCCTTAGATTGGAGCTAATAGAATGGATTTGATCAAATTAGTCAATAATCATATTACACGGTATGATAACAACAACAATAACAAACAGCCTTATCCCAACTACTTGGCATTGGCTACACAAATCTTGTTCCGTCATTCTGCTCTATTTAGGGCCATATATGCCATTAAATTACAAGCTGTCATATCTCTCCTTATTATTTCAGTCCAGATCAATTTTGATCTTCCTTTAGTCCTTCTAGTACCTTCAACTTGCATTGTTACACTCATCTTCACTGGCATAGTCATTGGTATTCGTTACACATGACCAAACTTTTTCAATCAACTTTCTCTTATTTAATCACCTATTAATGTTATACCTAAGCTCCCATGAATGAATTCATTCCTAATTTTATCATTTTTAGACTTTTCACTCATCCATTTCAATATACTCATTTCAACCACACTCATTTTATGTACTTGTTGATTGTTAGTTGCCCAATATTCTATTTCATAAAGTATGACTGATCTTATAGCTATTTAATAAAAATTTCCCTTCAATTTTAGTGGTATTTGTTTATCACACAATTATAGAAACACCTTTCCACTTCAACCATCATGTTCTAATTCTGTGAGCAACATCATCTACAATATCTCCCTTTTTATTCATGATTGAACTAAGATAACGAAAATCGTCACTCCAAGATATCTCTTGATTATCAATTCTAACAAACTCCCTTATTTCTACTTCTTTTTTGGTTAAATTAGCATTCCATATATTCTATTTTAATTCGACTTATCATAAGATCATTTGATTCTAAAATATCTCTCCATAATTCTAACTTAACATTTACCCTTTGTTTAGTCTCATCAATCAACGCAACATTGTTATCAAACATTATACATTATAGCACCTCATCTTGTATAAGCTTAGTCAACTCATACATAATAAAGACAAAAAAAAGGTTTAGACTCAATGCGGACCCCTAGTGCAAGCCTATTGTGATCGCAAACTCACTTTTTATATATCTACTAAAAATCATTTTTTTTACCAAAACCCACCATATGATCTTTCTTGATAACTCTATCATATGTCTTTTCTAAGATAATAAAGACCATGTAAAGATCTTTCTTTTTTTTCTTCTTTTTTTCCATCAATCGCCAAAACAGAAAATAGTTTCAATTGTTGATATTCATGCATAAATTCAAACTGATTTTCAGACAATCTAGTTTCATGTCTTAATCGATGCTCTATCATTCACTCTCATATTTTCATTTTTGGACACTCTATTACACAATATGATATATCTACAAATTTTACATCATAATGTTTTTTTAAATAATAATGTCTTGTGGTCAAAATTGCATGTGACCCTCCTTCACC
This sequence comes from Platanus orientalis, assembly GCA_025762735.1. NCBI lineage: Eukaryota > Viridiplantae > Streptophyta > Magnoliopsida > Proteales > Platanaceae > Platanus > Platanus orientalis. The sequence continues at coordinate 7,665 of JAOXJP010232221.1, read as the reverse complement.
ATGTGAGTTAACACATGATTTGTTTTTTAATTTCGTGCCTTTTGTTTGAGCACCTACTTTTTTAACTTTGTTTTTTGACGATTTAAGTCCATACACCATGTATTAGCCAGTGACGTGATCACAGAGGGTCACACACAATTTTTGGTCATAGAACTTTAAAAAAAAAAAAAAACAATTGGTAAGTATTTTTGCATGATATGTTTGAATCTACATATTCATATCCAACGGTCTATATTTAAGTGTATTATTTTAATAATTTACTACCAGGACTATATGACATAACTAAGCGCGTCAAGCGAATGAATTGAAAAGCGGGCAACGGGTGAATTGGTTTCGCCGTTTCATTCCTCCTTGTCGGCTGGGGTTCTCAGTATGGCCACGCGATCTCTGTGGCGTACACGAGCGAAGCTAGCGTTGGCAACCGCCGCCTTCGGTGGCGGAGCTGCGGCGGCGGCGATCGCAACCTCCGATGACCCGTCGAAAGCGTTGAAGCTTTGCCGCACTGTTCCCGTTCGCCTTTTCCGCGATTCCCTCACTGCTGCTACCATTGCTTTCGGTATCTTCTTTTCTTCTCATTTCTGTTTGAATCATTCGAATTCCTTTTGAACTTTAGGTTATGTTTTTGCAAAACCTTCTCACTAGTTGCATTTCTCTTTAATTCCTCGTAATGGTAAATCTCAATGATCACGCTACGTAGGTTTAGGGTTTAATTGTATCCATTTCGTTTGTATAAAGATAATCTGGGCATTTATTCAGACTGCGTTTGGCAGCCCCCTGAAATGTAATCATTTCATTTCAGTTTCCCAGGTTTTTGTAGCCACAGTAGGATGGTTTTGCAATGAAACCATTCAGATTTGAACCGATTTGTGCTTGATAGCATTAATCATTTCATTTTATAGAAAAACCTAAAATGATTTCATTTCTAATTGTAGTTAACAAATCATTGTAAATTTGAATTAGTTCATTCCAAATCATCACCTCATGGCTATAAAGGCCTTGAGAAACTCAAATGAAATTATTACATTACAGGTGGCTGCCAAACAGACTATAAGCATTTATATATTCTTTCAGATAAGATTTAGACAAGTAACGGCTTCTCAACGAGACAAAGACTTGAAATTGGAATTAAATGTTTTGTCCAAGTAGTATCCTAGACACCAATGTACAACACGTGGAAGAAAATGGACGAGAATTTGAAATTTAATCCAACCCCACCCATTTTCTTTCATGTGTTGTCCCCTGGTGTTCAAGACATCATCCTGGCACCAAATCCTATACCGAACATTTGCTCCCCAACGAAATTTTGTTGAAAAATTTATTTGTGCTTTTGAAGATCCTTTTTGTTCCTTGATGTTCAAATGGCAGATAAAATTTAGTACACTGCAGGATTGAATAAATGGCTTCTTCGAGCTATTAATTTGTATTGGTTTGTGCTGCCAAGTTTCTTCATGTTGAAGGTGTTTAAAGGACAAAAGGTCAAAATTCACTTGGGTTGAAGTAGCAAGGTAAGACATGAATTCTTGTGATTTAATGGAAAATAAGGCCCAGAATGGAAAACAGAAATTCGTGTAACCCCCAAGTAGTTGGGATAAGGTTTTGTTGGAAGTTTAGTAGTAGCAGCTTGTGCTACCAAGTTCCGTTTCAACCTTTAAAGACATGCATACCATTTGATGCAACAGTTACAATATCAGCCAATTAGGCATGCACTACTCCATCCGATATGCTGATGTCTTTCCAAACATTATTAATAAATTTACAGATTTTATTTCTGACTGGCACATCTTGTATAATAAAATTCTAATTCACTCTTTAAGTATTCCATAGGATCTCTTAGGTCCACAAAGAAGCATTCAAGATGACTGAAACCATATGTGTTACTCTTATAGAAGATCAAAACACAGCGAATTGTCCAGGAAAAAAAAAATCAACATTTCAACCAGCATCAGATAATTAGTCCTCTGATTCACTTGATCATTGGCAACATTGAATGGTAGGTCTCATAACTTCAATGTATCATGCGTACTATATGTGCAGTTAAAGGAATGTGAAGCCTTTACATACAAGTGATCGCATGGAACCCAGGACCTCTGTTGCATCATTACATCTATAACAATTTCTTTATTTTTATTCAGTTTGGAATCTGTAAATTGAAATACGCGGCTCATTCCTGTAGCAGGAACCTCTATACTTTCTTTTCTAAACCACTTTCGCAAAACTCAGAAATTGCACCGTAATGTTGATGAATTTTTTTATTAAATCTCCTTTATTTTTTTAATACATTAAAAAAAGATCCTGTCCTCGCAGAAATGCAGAATGTAACTAAAAATAGTATAATTGGAGAACAAGCACTACAACACGAGTTTGAGTAAATAAATCAGAGTATTACAAGAGCCTCAAATCGTCTTCTAGCAAGTACACAGGATACAAGTCTCTTGGAATTGCACAAGCCTCAGTTATCAGTAAAACACCTCTTGAGCGTCTCTCCAGCAACTGCTTTGTCAGATGCCACTCTCAAATCTGCGGCAGACCATAAATATGGTCTTCCAGTTGATGACCAAAATCGAAGGTATAAGTAAACTAGGGTTCGTAAGTTATCAGTGTTCCAGAGCACTTCGGACAGATAGAGGAGGGCTTTGCACCGAGCCTCTGGTGACAAGGTCGTGATTCAGGAATAACACAATAACAGTTATATCATCATGGAAGTGGCGTCGGACCTTCTTGTCAATCCCTTGAAGATCTGAGTACCGCATCTCTCGTTTTTTAGCAGCTTCTTGAAGAGCAGCTTTAATGAGCCTTTTAGCACTTCCCTGCACCAATACAAGCTTGTGAGCCCAAAGGAGGCCAAGATATGCCTTTCTCCCCACCACTTAGGAATCTAAAAGACACCTAATGGCACACAGTTTCACATTATGTTTACAAGAAACAAACGAATACAAACTCATACATTGAAGCCAATCCCTATTGTTGTATTGTTCAGTTATAGCTAAAAATGTACTACATCTGAGCTGAATGGATGTTAACCATTTTCACAATGGGCCAGGCATGCTGGTTCCTAACCTGGCTGGTAGCAAACCTATTATAGATTAAATGACACATTTCAACCACAGAAGAGCACATAGGGTTATGGCTGGAGTAAAAATCGTGAGGCATAAGTACTGATGTTAAAGGTAATAGAACCCTCCAAGGCATCCTCGTTCAAGAAATTCTCAAACATGTCATGGGCTAGTCTGAAGAGACATTAAATACATATCAAAGTAAGTTATGCTCTCAAACCATTTAAGGCCAGTAACACCAAAAGTTTTTTTTCTTTTATATAAATACTTTTATTAATCAAAGGACGAGAAGTACCAAACTGAACAAAGGATGCTGTCCAGAAAGGGACAAACAAAACAAAGAGACAAAAAGCTCTCTTTACATACCAATCACTTTGAACTCCAAAATAAAGGCCTTCTATTGAGATTCTCGCACCCTTTGCACTGCAAAGCCCACAAATAAATCCATTCCTTTGATTTAGTGAACACCTTTTTTCAAAAAATTTAGTGATTCAGCAAAATTGTTTCCTTCTTTCCCAATGGCCCAACACACCAAAGCCGGAATGATACTCTAGATCATCTTCCTTTTGCTTGGACTACCAACCATATAGAAAGGCCTTGATGTTCGGGGGAGTAACTCAATTTTAGCTAAATATCTTCATGATAGCATTCCAGACTTCCATTGAATAGGGACAACGAATCAGGAGGTGGGATATGGTTTCCCACTTCTGTAGCATAGAAGACTTTTCTTTCATTTTTTTCATTTTTCTTTTTTCAAGTAGAAGACATTTTTGGGGGATAGAATCCAAGCTAAGCTGTCCAACCTCAAAATCTTTCGTAAGACAACTGTCCAAAGAAAAAGTGGATCTTTGAAGACACTGGATGAAACCGACTCTCCTTCCAAGGCAAATTCACATCATTCTGAGGACTCTCATCAGCTCTACACATGGTCTCATATGGAACTCCCCTCTTGTATCTCCCCTCCACCTCCTGCAGTCTTCCTCGTTAGGCTGGATCTGGCTCCTCTGTAGTCTATCTATGAGATTGCTACTGACAAAATCTCTCAATCATTCAACTCTCTCAACAGGTAATTTGCCATTATTGCCTCCCTGTCTGCCGCTATTCTAAAAATTTCTGGAATCTCCTCTCAAAGGAATTTAGCTGCACCATCATGCCAAAATAGCATCCTTTAAATTCCCACTTTTAGCTGTATGTCTCTTAAATCATATAAAGTGCTTCATAATACCCTTCCAGAACCAATTACCATGATACAACTGCACTTCTCTGTTTTCCCAATCATTCACTACTGCATAGTTAGCTTCAATAAATTATTTTTTTATCCATAAACTCCCTTCTCTTCACCGAACCTTAAACACCATTTAGAAAGAGGCACTTTGTTTGATAGTTTACTACTGCATTGCTTCTTACACTTGCAAGGTTCATTTCACTTAACTAGATGGCAGCTGATGAACTCACCCATCCTTTCCCAGGGAAGTCTCTTTGAACTTATTCTATCTTTTCTGCCACCATATTGGAATAACAAAGAGGGAAGAGAGAGAGATGAAGTATATCAGGATGCTTGCAAGAGTAGCCTTAAAGTACTTTGCATCCTTTTAATTAAAACTTCCACCCGCTAAACTCTTAAAAATTCTCTCTACCAGTTTTTCCACATGTCCTTCCTTTTGTAGGTAGCCACCAGGTGAAGACCCAAATGGGTAGCCAGAAACTCACCCACCCTGCATCTTGCCTGACAAAACCTTCAAGTTTGGAATTTCACTTAGTCCATACATCATCCTTTTGGAGGTTAATTCTCAACCCTGACCTGACATGGCCTTAAAGCATCTTAGAACACACCTTACAATCTAGATTTGTCTTTCAGAATAGGTGTGAGAAAATCAGACAAACACTATGTCAAAGCCTTCAGTAAGACCCCTTTCAATTGCTTTAGAAGACAAAGATCCCATAGCCTCTAATACTAACATAAGAGAAAATAAGATAATGAATCTCCTTGTCTCAACCCCTTGTTACTTGGAAGAAACTAGCACTCCCATCGATAAGGATTGATAGAACAGCCGATTCATGGCATTTTCTAACGGAAGGGATGGTATATGCATTTTATTCTATATAGCGGCCCCTGGTGTCCTGGACACCATCCTAGACACAAAATCCTGGACAGAACATCCTTTCCAATTTTCTAATACACCTCCCCCCCCAAAAAAAAAATCTTTCCCCAAATCCCATTCTTCTAAGCATATAATCCCAAAACTCGTAACTCACATGATCATAGGCCTTTTCCAAATCTTCTTAATAAACCACACCTGGACTACCTGATCTTCCCCTGTAATCAATGCACTCATGCCCAAAGAGCCCAATCCAGAATAGATCTGCCCTTCAAAAAATCCCCTTGCCCCAAAGAAATAACTAACTATAGAAATGACTTCCTTTAATCTGGAAGCCAAAGTGTTCTTATAAGAACTGCCCACTAAATATATAGGTCAAGTCTTAAATATCCACTGCCCCTTCCTTTGAGGAATTAAAGTAATATTTCTAGAGTTGTTTCCATTACCTATATAAGTCCTATGGTAGAAATCATTCTCCATAACATCCTTCTTTAGCAGTTCCTAGAAAGCCCTATAAAAAGCCATTGAGAACCCATCAGGCTATGGAGTTTATCCACCTCTATATCCCAAAATGCCCTCGTCACTTCCTCCTCTCCAAAAGGTCTCTCGAACCAATCTTTAAGCATATCAGATACCCTTTTAAAGTGTAGAAATCCAATTTAGGTTGGTTGGCCACGATTCTGCATGTAGCTTCCTAAAGAAAGCAACCACCTTACTCCTTATGTTGTCCATGTCCGCCATTGCTCCTTATCCCACATTCAATCGGGATGTGTTGTTGATGCTTCTTCTACAATTACCTACCCTGTGGAAGAATTTAGTAATGTTCTCCCCTTCCTTGAGTCATTGGACCCGTGACAACTGTCTCCATTTCACCTCTTCCATTGCCAACACCCTATCATATTCTTCCTTCAACCTCTCCCTCCTGCTTCTTCCCCCGAAATCTCCACTCCGTCTTCCTCTTATACCAATTTTGTATATCCTCTAGGATGGAAGCATGCTTCTATTCCACTCAACCAAACACCTCTAAGTTACAGACCTTAATTTTTCTTTTAACAATTTTAGCTTGAAATGCAATTTCTTCTCAAGCATTCCTTCCAAACTAACAGATTGCCACCACCCCTCCCCCGAACTTGTAGAAACCAGGATGAAGAAGCCACATACTCTAGAACTTGAAAGGTTTAGGCCCTGATGTCAAAGCCTTCCCTTTAGCATGACTAGCAAATGATCCAAGGCAAGTGTGGAAAGAGTTCATCATGATTGGAGAGGACTACTCCTCTCTACCTATTGAGATCAAAATTGATCTAATTTGCTAAAACTCTACCAATCTTGAAAGTTAGACTAAGTATACTTAGTGCCGCTAATAAGGCGATCTTGAAGCTCATTCCAATCCACAGAATCACAAAAACAAATCCACATCCCTTGATCTTCCTCTCACCCTAATTCTTTCATCTAAGAATCTTACCTTGTTGAAATCCCTTATTAAGCCCAAAGGACATCGTCACCTCGCATAAACACCATCCAACTCCATGAAGAAGGGATTAAATAATGAGGCCTCATTTGAGCCATTAACTTCAATAAAGAGCCAATCTTGATTATCCAATAGCCAATATCCACTAAAACATTGATATACTGATCCTTCTCCACCTATCCTTGTGATTCAGGTTGATTCTTGGATGGAAGTGGAGTGAGCTTTATCTTCTTGCCCTCAAACACAAATGCACATGTATTTGATGTGCCATATAACATGGTGCCTTACATCCATCGATACAACATCATACCACAAGGTGTATTTATAAGAAAGAAACTTTACAGGAACCTGACACATGTATGATACGAGTATAGAGGATGTGTCAACCCACGCTACTCGGTAAGGCTAAGGGTGGGGAACATGTGAAAGGTTAAGCCGCTTGATGGTATCAGTGGACACCACATTGGTGCAACTTCTATTGTCTATAATGATGCGGCAGTTCTTGTCACCACACTTGGCGAAGGTACAGAAGATTGTAGTCCTACTCCAATCATCTTCTGACCTTGAGTGAGCGAGAGAGCACCTTAGGTTATGGGATTAAGTATTGTCTATAGTAGAATTCACCTATAATAGTTCAGCTAATAGAACCACTAGGTTGAGTCCATTTGAGATAGTTACTAGGTATAAACCTAAGACCCCTATTGACCTAATACCTATGTCTACGATCCATAACCCCTCAGAGTCTACATTATCATTTGCATCACATATTCACTCACTGCACGAGATTAGAAAGAAGATAGCTATGAGCAATGAAAAATATAAACAGTCATTTGATTCTCGCCGTATACACTGCGAATTTCAAATTGGAGATTCAACAATGGTTTGATTACACCCAGAGCAATTTCAACCTGGAGTCGCGCAAAAATTAGTTCAAGGAATTCCCGAGTCTGAAAGAATATTTATAGGAAGTGACTTAAATGGACACGTGGAGAAAACTAGTGGAGGATATGAGAGAGTTCATGGAGGATATGGATTTGGAGAAAGA
>JAOXJP010232220.1:0-10505 GCA_025762735.1 Platanus orientalis | reverse complement strand
CTATCATGAATATGTTGTAGCTTAGAGTGGATGGTAGAGATCAAGTGATTAAATTCATCTGATTGGGTTGACTTTTTTGGATGGTAATCCTGTAGATCAGAACTACTGGACAATAGATCTCGCTCTCCTTGCTATGCCATTTGTGGATTGTATTTATAGTCTTTACTCTTTTTTTTGATAGGTAACCCAGGTCTGTGGTACAACACCTATAGACTTTACCAACTTAGCAAGTTGGCATCTTCCACAGGTCTGTATTCATAGTCTCTATATGTTTGATTAGCAGGAAAATACACAAGATCATCCACAAAATGGTGCAAATACAGTGGAATGGATGCAGGAGTAGCCTAAAGAAAGGTTGTTTGTTTGCCTGTGGGTTATGGGTCCACGAAGATGCTAGAAGAGGTTGCACTCAAGGACAAGAACAGATCAGTACTTTAACAGCCCAAGCAACATCATATCAGATTTATAATTAACCCAACAAATTCATCAAAAAAATAAAAATAATAATTAACCCAACAAGTGCCATACTTTAACCCTAAAAGTCTGGAAACAAACTTAATACTTAACCCATTCACTTAAGGAAGAATAACAGGCCAATCAGATCTCAGAAAACAACCATTGATAGGGATAATGATAAGGCTGTGGTTTAGACAAACAATGGAACACTGTGAGAAACTTTGGAATAAACAGGGACTGTTCTAAGGGCTAGTAGAATCTGAGTAGCAAGTTACATGTAGGACTGAAGGGGCTAATTGGGTAGCAGGTTATAGGATCATACAGAACAATTTGTTATGGGATTTAAAAGGGTTGACTGAGATCAGGTCATAGGGGCTAACAGGTGATTTAAGGACTGATCACAGAACAACACAAGGCTGTAGGCTTTAATCTTGGTTTCTATCACAAGTACTAATTGCCTTGGAAAAGGTTAAACAACAGGGTTAGGTGGGCTAAAGACTGGTATTAACAAGGTAATCAATGTTCAATTTGGGTTCAGAACAACAAAAGTATATTAAGGTCTCGAATAAAAGGTAATGATCTAATGTTTTATGGGGTTGGAACAATAGACAAGAAAGGCTAAGTTATTGTAGGGTATGTGAGTAATAAACCTGGGCAGACCATCGGATTTAATAGGGATGAATTCAAGACAAAACAAGGATGATTTAGATGTGCTCGTGGGTTTAGAGGGTGACTAAAAAGAAGTTATTCCAAAGTCATAGTCACAACAATGAGTTAACACTGATCCAAGGATCACTGCAGGGTTATAACTAAGGTTTCAATAAGGCTAGGACAGATGATGGCTCAATGAGTTTTATGAGGTATTTAAGATTCTGTTATAGGCTAAATATAGGACAAATTTTAGGTTACAATGGGGGATTTTATGGGGAAAGGTTCTATTACATTCCAAATATAAGGTAGATGTCAGGTTATAGTGGGGACTTAATAGGGGACTAAATGAAGCAGATGTGTATAGGTTTTAGGACTGGAATTTGGGAATTATTCTGTGATGAACAGGGTCAAAACATGAGTTATTCTTGGGGTTGCTAAAGGTTAAAGAAAGGCTAATTTGAGGCTGGAAGTAACCTCTATAATTCCAGAAACTAAAAACAGCAGATAGAGGATGCAATTTGGATCAAAATCTTCCACAGGAATTCAAGAGAGGTTTAAGATCACACCTGGAAGTAACCAAGTACTCAAGTCTGCTGCAAGTCTTCAAAGAAGAAACTCTAGTCTGGTTCATACAGACAACCAGAACTCCAATACCAATGCTGCCGCAAGTGATGAATCATGGACCATTCACTTATCTGATGTGCAAAATCGATTAACTCATCTAGATTCGGGTGCCATAGAATATAACTAATGCGAAAGATCAGTTTTCTGGTTTGAAAATAGAAAGGGAAACCAAGAAAGAGTAGCCGTAGGGTTTAGAGTAGTTAGGATTCTATTCTCTTGATGAAATTCATAAGAAAAGAGATGGGGAAAGGGGCCGCAAGTCTATAAACAGAAAGGAAAATGATTCTTAATGGAGGAATTTAGAAGGAACATTTAATAGGGCTAGCCGATAGGTTAGGAGTAGGAAACCCAGTGTTTTAAAGTAGGGAATAAAAAAGATGATGGAAGAGGAAGGAGAATTTGCAAGTTGATAATCAAGAAACTATCAAGATTGATTCTTGATACTTTTTGAAAATTTTAATGGTTGAAAACTATAGAGAACAGTGAATATGCTAAGAAAAAGAAGAAGAAAAAAGAAAGAAGAGGAGAAGAGGGTGTAATTGTGTGCAGAAATCCCTACCCCATGATCAATTCCTTCCTAGGCTTCAAGCTTAGGCACAAACTTGAAGAAGAAGAACATCCAAGTCGTGGTAGCTAAACCAAAGAGTTTTATTTATTCCATCATTACTTCAATTACAATCGTCTAACCCTCTTAGAGACTCCAAAAATTTAAAATAAAAGAAGTTGCTATAGCTAGAAACCTAGACACAGAGGACTCTTACCTAAAGACTTCCTAAGAACTTTAAAAAAAAAAGAAAACATAAACTTAAAATAGCCAAAAGTGTGACTCTTTATTTTAAATATAAAATGTGCTGTCTAGATTGTTCAAAAACAAAAATCACAATGACACTTAAGTCCTAACCTCTAATAAAGCATAAAACATAAGCTCCATGTAATTCGAGAACAAGTGTCCCTTCATGTTGTCCACATGTGGACCCCATCAAGCCACATGTGGATTCTACTTGGTCTTCCAAGTTTGCATCAGGAATGATGGGTTTATAAAACTATACTCAACTTGCTGTGTATTCTCGTTCAACTTGCTGTGTATTCTCATCTGTACACTACCTTGAGATAATAATCCACCAGACATTTTTTCGCACCATATTGGGAATATGTGTATGGTTAATTCATATGATGAAAACAGACATATAACTGTCAAGTGCTACTAATGCATTTCATGGAAAAAGATTTCAAGTGTTTCATTAAAGGATAATTAAAAATCAAAGAAAGTTTCTTCTTAAAATTATTTTTTGTTTTGAGTATATCTGCTTAGCTAAACCATTCTGCAAGATTAGGGTAGCAAGGTGCAATTTGATTTAAAGTCATTTTTATTCCAAGTTTTATTATAAAACAAATGTGAGTTAAGTAAGGCTGAGCAAAGCTTCTCTTTCTCTATAAAAACCCTCCCAATATTTTTCCAATATAACCAACCATCCTAACAACTTCATTTAGAAGGATGAAAGTTTGATAAAATCAATTTTGGCTTCCCACATATTACATGTTGTTGATGATGATTCCGGGTTTAGTAGCGAAGAGATAGATAAACAATAGTATTTTTTAGTGTGTATGTGTGTATGGAAGGTTGGGAGGAAGCTTGTAGTTCCACCATTTGGTAGTTTAGGATTTAGTGTGCAAACCAAAGAGGGGGGATAGGACTCATACCTATTATTACCTTTATTAATAGAGCGCTATTATGTAAATGACTATGGTGTTTTGGGGCTGAGGAGGGGAGTATGTGGAGACAGACAATTGAGTATGGACATGCTAATGCTTGGGGCAGTAGATGGGTCACAATGTCACGTGGAAAAGTCTTTGGAAGGGTATTTTGAAGCACTGGGGTTTGTTCAACAAAGGTATTCATATGGAAGTAGGGAATGGTAACTGGATGTTTTTTTGGGAAGATAGATGGTGTAGTGACTTGCTTATGAAGTATCTTTCCAGATATTTAGAGGTGGCCACGGAAAAGGTGGCCAAGGTGCTATAATGAAAAGACTTCTAAACAATTGGGAAGTTATTCATCTAGCAAACATGCTTAATCTTTTGTAAAGATAGCTTAGTTTAGAGAGGGTGGATAGTTGGTTATGGAACATGCATCCTAAATGCTTCTTCACAGTTAAGTCTTTATATGAATAACTTAATGGTTACGTCTTGTTATGAAATGATCGACGCCCATGATACTTCAAGATTTCCATGGAGGCAGATCTGGCTTAGGCTAGTTTATAACAAAAGTCAATTCTTTTTGTGGATAGTGTCCAAGGGTAGATAATACTACTGTATAATCTCTTTATAAGTGGGCATTACATCCTAAATGTATGCCGGCTTTGTATGAAAAATGAGGAAAGTATCTCCCACTTATTGATTCACTACCCATATGATGGAAGTGTGGAATACTATTTGAAGGAATTAGGCATGGCATGAGGGACTCTAAGAGATTTGAAGAGTCTTCTGGATGGTTGGTGGACCAAGGCTCTTAGTTTTTTTTTGATAAAGAAGACAAGCAATATATTAAGAGAGAAACCAGAAAGTACAACCACGAGAATGAACCAAGTGCCGACATTTCTGAGCCAAGTGACGGGCAACCTTGGTTTTTAGCTCTAGGCAAATGCAAAATATAGAAGTGTCTAAGTTTACAGAATAGGTTCTTACAGTCCAAAAATAGATGCTTAGAAAATTAGCGTTAAGAGCTTGAAGCTTAAGAGCCAACTTAATGCCTACTAAAATACCAAGTTCTGCATCGAGAGGATCTGTCATGTTACGAAGGAGCTGCACATAGACGAGGACCACACCCATCGGATCAATAGAAAAGTAGCTATTCCTGAGGCATTATCATTCTAGAGTGTGGCGGCATCTATAGATTTGGATACTCAATTACTATCAGGCTGCATACCAGGGTCCACTAAAGTATGGCCTACAAAAAGAGGGCTTGGGCCAGATAGATCAGAGCGAAGATGGGTCAACCCCTCCAGATCCCTGCACACATTTAACAAAATAAAGTGGAGGTTAGGAGTTTTTTCATTGAATAAGACTATGTTCTTGTGCTTCCAAATGTGCCAACTAATGATGGCTAGGCTCTGTAGAAAAAAAAACTTATTTCAAGTTTAGTGTTGAACTTCCAAAAGAGGCATATGGAGAACCATACATAAATTCCTGGGTGATCAACTCTTGAAACCTTAGCCCCAAGTGAGAGGCAGCCCATGCTTGCCTAGCAATGGGACACTAGAGGAGACATGTGATTACATGCAGGGAAAAGAGGTTGAATTGGGATTCCTATTCTGGAAAGATTTTACCTGAAGGGAAGGATACCATGGCATGTTTTCCATAGAAAGTGCCTAAATTTTGGCTGGATATTGATGTGCCATAAATGTTTCCAAATGGAAGGAGAAGTGGAAGAGGATGGGACATCTTAAGAGGCTAATGCAGCAACCATATTATAAAGTGATTTAACTGTGAATTTTCCTCTTTTGTCATGGTGCCAAATAAGGTAGTCTAAAAGAATGAAGGGACTAAGAGGAAGTTTTTGAATAGCTTATTTCTCTAGAGGTGTGTTGTAGGACTCAACTGGGGTAAGGTTTCAAGCTCTAAAATTGGGCTCAATAAGGTCAGAGATTAGGGAAGATTGGTCTTTCTTTTTAATAATACTCTTTGCCTTTATTTTTAATAAACTTTTTTACTTCTTAAAATAAAGAAAGAACCAAAATTAGATCTTTTATAATCGCAATTTTGATTGTTTATTATTTCTCAACTGTACTTCCAATGTATAAAATTCACATAAGTGTCTCCAAAATCCACAAATCTGTTATCTGGAGTTGATTCTGTACATGTTTCCTGCATTCAGTTTGAATGAACCCTAAAATGTCATAAGTATTGTTCTGCAGTTATTGTCAGCCCCTCCTGAGTCCTGACCAGTGCAAGATGGGTTCCCTTATCTTCTTCTTGTTCTTTTATTTATTTATTGAGAGGTAGAAGAAAGAATTTGTTCAAGAAGCACACAGCAAAACAAGGAAAAGAGCAATTCACCAGGACGGTGAATAGAGGACAAAATTGGTTGAATTGCAAAGATGGATTCCTTAATTTATTTTTTTATTAATGTTTTCTTCAGCTTTCAGCTTCAACCAATTGATTAATCTGGTGGCATCATATAAAGAAGTGCCCTGAAATCTGAGAATCATCTCTCGGCATCAGTTTTGTATCCCAGCTATTTGCAGTATGGAAGTGAAATTATGAGGAGAGCCACTGTGTTGTACAAGGAAACATGAGTATTTTGCGCTGGTCTTCGTGATGACTAGGGGCACTGCCTATGACAACAACATAATTTCCCACACTTGAGATCTTAGGTCTTTAAAATAATCTAACGGCAACCTTTTGGATGAGCCATATAGGTGACAGCCTGCAAGTAGGCGCTTGCAGTCACGCTTGCACTAGTAAGTAACAAGGTATTGCCATTTCTGTTAGAGCAACCAGCACTCTTCTTCCAAAGGTTGAGCCATTTGGGGAGGCAAGTAGTAATTCAAATCGCCATAACTACCATGCCATTGGTTTTTGTTGAACGTTATGTTTGAATTTGTAGGCATCATCTATGCAACAATATCAAGTAATGAGCGACTTTGTTAGTGCAGCATTTGGCATAATCCATGAATCTAATTGCTAGTATTTCATGTCACAAGTATAGAGGGGGAGGGGGCTCCCATCTATTGCAGCATTTGGCCTCATCCATTAATCTTTTGTAAAGATGTTAGCTTAGAGAGGGAAGATAGTTGGGTCTAGAACATGCATCCTAAAGGCTTCTTCATGGTTAAATCTTGTTATGAAATGATCGACGCCCATAATACTACAAGATTTCCATGGAGGCAGGTCTGGCTTAGGTTAGTTTATAACAAAATTCAATTCTTTTTGTGGACAGTGGCCAAGGGTAGATAATAATAGTGGATAATCTCATTATAAATGGGCATTACATCCTGAATGTATGCCAGTTTTGTATGAAAAATTGGGAAAGTATTTCCCACTTACTGATTCACTGTCCATATAATGGAAATGTGGAATACTATTTGAAGGAATTTGGCATGGCATGGGTGACTCCAAGAGATTTGAAGAGTCTTCTAGATGGTTGGTGGACAAGGCCCTTAGTTTTTTTGTTTTTTTTTTTGATGAAGACAAGAAACATATTAAGAGAGAAACCAGAAAGTACAAACACAAGAATGAACCAGGTGCCGACATTTCTGAGCCAAGTGACAGGCAACCTTGGTTTTGAGCTCTAGGTACATGCAAAATATAGAAGTGTCTAAGTTTACTGAATGGATTCTTACATTCCAAAAATAAATGCTTAACCCGTCAAGCACAGTCCTCTAGGGGGCCTTGGAAGATCCTTACAGCATTTAGAGAATACTTAGAAAATCAGCATTAAGAGCTTGAAGCTTAAGAGCCAACTTAATGCCTACTAAAATACCAAGTTCAGCATCAAGAGGATCTGTCATGTTATGAAGAAGCTGCACATAGATAAGGAGCACACCTATCGGATCAATAGAAAAACAGTTATTCCTGAGGCATTATCGTTTGAGAGTGTGGCGGTATCTGTATATTTGGATACTTGATCACTATCAGGCTGCATACCAGGGTCCACTAAAGTATGGCCTACAAAAAGGGGGCTTGGGGTAGATAGATCAGAGCAAAGATGGGTCAACCCCTCTAGATCCCTGCACACATTTAACAAAAATTAAGTGGAGGTTAGGAGTTTTTTCATTGAATAAGACTCTGTTCTTGTGCTTACAAATGACCAACTTATGATGGCCAGGGTCTGCAGAGAAAAACTTCTTTCAGGTTTACTGTTGAACTTCGAGGAGAGGCATAATGTTCTTATACATGAAATTCCTAGGTGATCGAGTCTTAAAACCTTAGCCCCAAGTGAGAGGCAACCCATACTTGCCTAGCAATGGGACACTAGAGGAGACAATGCTCAATTGATTTGTGCATATCATTACATACAGGGAAAAGAGGCTGAATTGGGATTCCTCTTCTAGAAAGATTTTACCTGAAGGGAAGGATACCATGACATGCTTTCCATAGAAAGTGCATAAATTTTGACTGGTTATTAATGTTCCTTAAATGCTTCCAAATGGCAAGAGAAGTGGAGGAGGATGGGACATCTTAAGAGGCTAATTCAGCAGTCATATTATAAGGTGATTTAACTGTGAATTTTCCTCTTCTGTCATGGTGCCAAATAAGGTAGTCTAAAAGGATGAAGGGACTAAGAGAAACTTTTTGAATAGCTTATTTCTCTAGAGGTGTGTTATAGGACTCAACTGCGGTTTCAAGCTCTAAAATTGGGCTCAATGAGGTCAGAGATTAGGGAAGATTGGTCTTTCTTTTTTAACAATACTCTTGGTCTTTCTTTTAATCAACTTTTTTGCTTCTGAAAATAAAGAAAGAACCAAAAAAAAAGCCAGCTTCTTGGCCCCATTGTCATCATTACTGCTGCTGCTGTCACGGTTGCCCCAGTTGTTGCTATTGTAAATACCATCACTAGTTGGGAAGACTTTGCAGTACTTTTTCTCTCAGCTTTTCATGCAAATCTTCACTATCGACAAGAGTGTTCGCTTTTTGAGATTTTTATAATCATTTTATAAAAAGCTTAGAGGCAGGGAAAAAAAAAAAGCACAAAGGAGGTACAACAGTTTTTTTTTTTAAAGGATTGATTCAACTGTTTTTTTCTTCTTTTATCCATTGTTCTGGTTTGATCTATTAGTGTCTTTTATATCGCTAGATCTTCTATAATCGCAATTTTGAATGTTTATTATTTCTCAACTGTACTTCCAATATAAGAAAATTCACATAAGTGTCCCCTGTTATCTGGAGTTGATTCTGCACATGTTTCTTGCATTCAGTTTGAATGAACCCTAAAAAGTCAGAGGTATTGTTCTGCAGTCATTGTCAGTCCCTCTTGACCAGTGCAAGATAGCTTCCCTTATCTTCCTTTTTTTTTTTTTTTAGAGGTAGAAGAAAGAATTTATTCAAGAAACACACAACAAAACAAGGAAAAGAGCAATTCACCAAGGCGGTGAATAGAGGACAAAATTGGTTGAGTTGCAAAGATGGACTCCTTAATTTTTTTTATTTTCATTAATATATTCTTCAGCTTTCAGCTTTCAGCTTCAACCAACTGATTAATCTGGTGGCACCATATGAAGAAGTGCCCTGAAATCTGAGATATTTTTTAAAAAGGTCCTCTTAAAATGAAATCCTATCTTAGGAAAAACTATGGGCACTCTCTTGATCTCTCACAATATAATATATACACCCAGTAGGGGGTTTCTATTACTCTTAAATAGAGACTGGCTAATACAAACTTCCTTTTTCCAAGTAAGATACAGAAATCCTCTCTTGGCATCAGTTTGTATCCCAGCTATTTGCAGTATGGAAGTGAAATTATGAGGAGAGCCACCGTGTTGGTATTTTGCGCTGGTCTTCATGATGACTAGGGGCACTACCTATGACAGCAGCATAATTTCCCACACTTGAGATCTTAAGCCTTCAAAATAATCTAACAGTAACCTTTTGGATGAACCATATAGGTGACAGCCTACAAGTAGGTGCTTGCAGTCACACTTGCACTAGTAAGTAACAAGGTATTGCCATTTCTGTTTGAGCAACCAGCACTCTTCTTCCAAAGGTTGAGCCATTTGGGGAGGCAAGTAGCAATTCAAGTCCCAATAACTGCCACACCATTGGTTATTGTGGAACGTTATGTCTGAATTTGCAGGCATCATCTATGCAGCAATATCAAGTAATGAGCGACTTTGTTGGTGCAGCATTTGGCCTAATCCAAGAATCTAATTGCTAGTATTTCATTTCACAAGTATAAAGGGGGAGGGAGCCCCCTCTATTGCCGCATTTGGCCTCATCCATGAATCTAAGGCTCTGTTATTTTTCTAATGCTAGTAGCTAGCTTAAGAGATTACTCTTCCCTTGTAAGAATAGTTTGTATCCGGGCAGAAGAACCAAACACCATGGATTCTCCAATTTGCATTGGAAAAAAATACTTCTTTTTGGTTGGGACAGTAGGGTCCTTGGCCGTGCATGTAGCAAAAATGAGAGCCTCAGGGCCCACCATTTGATTATTATTATTATTTTGTCTTTTTTGCTTACAGGGTATCAAACAACCAAAAGTTCTCTGCCCCAAAGAAAATGAAGAAAATCATGAGAAATAAGAATGAATTTTCTTAAGCTAACATCAATTTGAAACTGAAGGCATGATAATGCGGAATGGGCAAAAATGAACCAATGTAGAACTGTTGGACATTTTCCGAATGATCCAAATACATTGTATGGTTCCTTTTCACTGCCATACTATAAATACAATCTGAATTTAGTTCTAGACCCAAAAAAAAAATACAAAAAAAGGAAATGCCAACCACATAAATCTAGTTACGTTCAAGGCTTCCACCTTGCAGACTTTAACATTCAAGCACGTTGTATAGGCACCATGCTTGTACCCATATATGAGTTGAGCGTAGCACTAACATGACCAAATATTTGTTCATTAAGGCAAAATAGAATTTGAAGTCATAAAACAATCATTTTATTTCCAACACTAGGTCTACCATCGATCTTTATATAACAGTCTAGTGCAATATCAAAGTGACTCACCAAGAGATCTTTAGTTATAAAAAAGGGCGGCCCAGTGCACGAGGCTCCCGCTAATGCGGGGTCTGGGGAGGGCAAGATGTACGCAGCCTTACCCC
>JAOXJP010232219.1:0-10506 GCA_025762735.1 Platanus orientalis | reverse complement strand
TCCCTTCAATTGGGCTTAATTTGTAAATTTGAAGCCCATGTATGACTTTTAAGTCTTTGGTGTGTATTTGTGAGGGTATAAACCCTTATTTGTAATTTGTACACATTTTAGGTGTCTACAATGTAATTTTTGTTGATAACTACCATTTATTTTCACTAGTAAGTTTTGAGATTATTTTCCTTTTCTTATTTTAATGATAGATAAAAACTTTAAAAAAAAAAAAAAAAATTATTTTTCTTACATGCATAATAACATAAGATTCATTTTGAGTATGTTGAAACTATAATTCTTTTTTTTTTTAGCTTATTCCTTTGTCACAAGTTTTTCCTTCCAAAATTAATACCTAACCCCATGAATTTATATGAGATTCTCTGTTATTGGTCAGTGGGGATGATTCTATTGAACCTTGCAAGATATACTTAATCATTACCGCTCAGATATAAAGAGGGTGTTTAGTAATTACGCAACTCCATTTATTAACCAAAATAACTCTTTTAAGAACACTTATAACATTGGGTGGCCAAATGTAATATACTTTAAACCTTCAACAAAAGTACAAAAATTTACAAGCGAACAGATCTACATCCTTTACATTTTTAGCAATGATATTAACTCCTATAAAACAAAATATATAGACTGTAAAGAAGTAAAAATAAAAGTTGATTGGTTGAATAAGTTTTTGAATGATCTATTGATGTTGATAATGTCTTGAACCCTATCATATTTTGTGTGATATATTGATACTATTGGTCAAACTAAGGATCTAAGATGTTATGTGAAAGTAAAACACGTCCAAAGAAAATGCTATGATATTCGTGTTAGGGAGGGCAAGATAAGAAAGTTGTCATTGAAAAAATTCTTCATAACAGAACTTGGTAGATCTTTTTATGAAAGGATTAAACTTAGAAATTTTTTATACAACAAGATTATGTCTTGCATCAAAAGAGTTTCGAGGGCTAGTAAAATATTGTTTGCATTAATAGCCTTGCAAATCATTCCTACACTTATATTATTTCCTATTTTTATTTGTATATTTTTTATATATTCATTTTCTACAATTTTTAATAAGATTTATCAAATAAAGATTTCCCATCTTTATTTGTTCACGTGCTTACTAGATGGATTATTGTTTGTCACATATCATAAAGTTTATATTTGAAAAAGATTTTATCATATATAGGTTTCATTGGGTGGCTGAGGCGTTTGTTTTCTACAGGAAAGACCTAGGGTGGAAACGCTGGGGGGAAGAAAGGTGAGCAGTGTGTAGTGGAGTCGCATGCTCGGGTTGGGTTGGGTTGGGGGAGTTGGCTTGGGTGGGGTGAGGTGAGCACTTGCTGATGTAGGCCCACGTGGCCATACCCATAAAAAAATTTTTAAAAAGTAAAATAATTTAAATAAAAAAATAAAAAATAAAAAAAAAAAGAGAAGAAGAAGAAAGTGAATGGTTTAGATCTTTGAGTGTGGGAAGGTTTGGTTCCCAGGATTTAAAGGAGATTCCAAGTATTAAAGGGTTACTAATTATCTAAAAGGAACATATCATAGTGACCTCTAAGCATTTCTATTTAATTTTGTAAGTAGTAATATAAATGAATCATAAATTTTAGATAGCCAAAATGCCTTGGAGAGTCCAAACCCTTAAAAGGGATGCTATAAATCATGATAAATATTCTCTAAAATTTAAGGATATTACAAATTAACTTCATCATGGTAACTTCCTCATGGAATTAGGTTTTTTTTTTTTTTTTTAACTTTTTAGGAAAACCATTAGCTAAGGTAATTTAAGGTGTGCATCCATATTTAGAGACATCCAGACATTTGCATCAAAATGATCGGAGAATATTAAGAATTCACCCTCTCATGTTTGATTATCAATATTTATCAAAAAAATATTATTATCAATAAAATCCAAGTTTGATAGCAAAAATAATAATAATTAATTTACGTCATTATTTATTTATTTTAAATTTTTTGAAGAAGTCAATCCTAAAAGCTTATGTAAAAACCATGTCGAAGTTATAATGTTTCAATGGTCAGAGCACAGGGCTCGGCTCAATGTTGGACCTAAAGTTGAGTTCAGGCTGCATTCTCCTTGTGGGTTTAAGGGCCTAACCAAACTGAAATGCACATGCACCTGTCCACACGCATGCACAGTATATAAATACAAACGAGTTCAGAAGCCAACGTAAGCCTAACATGAACTCGGGATTTGATAGGTTTTGCTTGCTCCAATACTGGGGCTGAGTTTAGTCCGTGGCTATAGTTGGTAGACCAGTCTATGCCCAAACAGACCTTTGTCCAACCCAGCTTGCCCCACTTACACCTCTTTAACTCCGGAGCAGATATAACACATTAAAAGCCAAGATCGGTGATTGTAAAAATTGAATGAGTACTGTGTTATCAAAAAAAAAAAAAAATTAATGAGCAAGCTCAATGAAAGCACAGGATCACCGGCAACTGCATCAATAGACGAGGAGATGATGACACATTAGAGAAATGAAATCCTAACCATAAAATTGTTAAAAGGATTCTAGGGTGCAAGAGTCTTGATTAAGAAACAAAGAAAGAAATTATTGTAATTTTCATCAAAGACAAAAGTTACCTAATGTGTAAAGAAGACGATGAGAATGATTGATTTGACTTCACAGTTCACACTCAGAGATCACTTATTTCTCAAGTTCTATTACCAAAAAATAAAAAACGTAAGATCTTCATGTACGAAAAGATATCCCTCACAGTGACTCCACTACTGTTCTCTCTTCTACTTGACTAGAGAACTAGGGAAACAGCTCCACCTCTTTCTCCAATTCCCTATCCTATTTATACAGTTCTCCTCTTCTTTTCGTTCTATAGGTCTGTCTTCTATTTGCTAGTCCATTTAATCGCATTGTTGCACCCTCGTTCTGGTGAAATATATTAATTTTTTTTACTTTAATCCCTCCTAAGTGGGAGTGTTGAAATATGTTAAATATATTAACTCTAACCTACAATCTTAGGGTTTTAGAAGAAAGGGTTAATTGCTTTATTTAAGATGGTTTCAAAGCTGGTTTTAGGTCGCAAGTTCAAATCTTATGTGGACATCCAGGAGGACATCCAGGAGTATCCCACCTAAGAGGGAGTGTTGAAATATATATGTAGTATATTAACTCTAACCTACAATCTTAGGGTTTTAGGAGAAAGAATTATGCTTTATTTAAGATGGTTTCAGAGCCAGTTTTAGGTCGTGAGTTCAAATCTCCCTATGGACATCCAGGAGTGTTCCTCCTAAGAGGGAGTGTTGAAATGTGTTAAGTATATTAACTCTAACCTACTTATCTAAAAAAAAAAAAAACTCTAACCTCTCCTACAACCTTAGGATTTTAGGAGAGACAGTTAATTGCTTTATATAAGACATTCTTCAATCGGATTCTTCTTCTCAAGTGCTAATCTAATCTCGATCACAGAAGTTAGCAATTGGGTTGATAACGCCAGACCCGACCTGCCAACTTGCCCAGTTTTTCTTGGGTTGGGTATGACTGATCTCACCCCGAATTGAGTTCTGGTTGAGCATTTCACAAGTTGGTCGTCTCATAAACAGGAAAACGAGCATGTGTTTGTGTCTTGGGCGCCTCTGTGCCAAGGGTCTTTGACACTCCCACGAAGAAACCAACAATAACAACAGATATCAAATACTAATACTATTGAAATTCGCCACTCTTGTGCTATAGAATTGCACCAACCATGAAATAACTTCTATTGTCATCCAAGTTTAAAAGCTTGCAAGAGTTTTTAACTCAAGTTCAGTACATTTGTCTGGCGTGGAAGTTAGAAATGGCAGAAAAATTGAGAGTGGAGTAATTGCTTGTTGGGCTGAAGATTGAATTGCAGTACCGACAGTCGGTGAATTAACCCAATCTAGTTACACTGGCTGAATGAGCTATCAATCTTGAACTTGATCTATCAATCTATGAGTGTGTAATTATGTTTGTACAGATGTCTGTACCTCTCGTGTAGTTATTCCTAGGGTTAGTTACTAGGTTTGAGAGGGATCAGCATGAAACCCATAATCAAAGTTTCTTATCAATATCTGAAACAAGTTGAAAAGCCGGAAACAATAACCAACCACAGAAACTAAACATCCACATTGCAATAAAGAAAAGAAAAGGAATTGCAATAAGAAATCTCTTTTTCTGTATTACCATACCCAACCCTTTCCCCTAAACCAATTTTTATTAGTTTCCCATCTGATCTTCTTCGAGGACTGCAACATATATCTCCACTAACCCCCCACCCCAAAAAGAAGAAAAAAAAAACAAAACAAAAAAAACAAACTACTCAATGACAGATACATTTGAAAGAAAGGCAATGTCATGCAAATATATACATATAAAATACCAACTTACTAGTCCAGGAAATGCACCCAACTATAGGTACTTGATGATGATGATGCTGGAGATAAGATGAGAGGGAGATGATCCGAGGATCCTCTCAGAGCAAACGCTTTTCTGTCAACCTTGAAAACAAAAAACAATAGGCTGTGGTGTTTGCAACTGACATGATCTCTCCGATCCAATCTCCTCTCATCCTAGTTCTGATGCCAAATTTGTTTTTCCCGTATTCCCACCCCCACTGCGACCATGAAGGTCACTACACTACAACAACAAATAACCAACAGAAAACTAACTAAACAGAAAGACCCAGATGATCAAAAAGAGAGAGGAAGCCAAGATTGATGTGGGTTTTGCTAGATCAAAGGAGTGACCGAAGATCCAAAGTTGCTATGATCAGGCCAAGCACCAACACCCGTCATGTTCCAATAGGGAGATGGATCTAACAACCCAACTGCTTCAATCGGATTCTGGCTCATCCTGTGGTTCCCTTCTTCCATTTTCACTTCTTTCCCTGCTGTTTGCAGGTTCTCAAAGGGTAAAAAGGCCTGGAAATAATTACTGGGATCCCTTTCTTTCAAACCACCCAAGACCAGTTTTTGTGGCTGAAGGCTAGAAGCAAGCAGAGAAGCTGTAGTTGGAGAAGATGAAGATCCAAGCAGTGAATAATTTGATAGAATCGAATTTGTAGAAATCCCATCTTGGATTTGAGAAGTAGGACCAAACCCTAATCCGAGAGCATTCAATTGGGTCTGGAGATCATAGCTAGTGCAAGATGTTGGCATGGTATCCACGTTAGAAACTCTGGAATGGAAGCTCGGAAATGGAAGATTCATGTCAGAATGAGAAGTGGGTAAGCCATAAAACCAACGATTAATAGGGTTTGAAGGTGTGGAGGTATCGATTAATGGGGTTGGTGTAGGAGAAGAAAGTGAAGGAGGGTCAGTGGAAGTTGCAGACCTCTTGACCCTCTTGTTCTTCCTGAAGCCACCACCGACAGGAACGTTGCGCAAGGTGCCCCCTCTAGTCCAGTAACGCTTGCAGGCCTTGCAGAAGTGCCTGGGTTGAGATAAGCTGTAGTTGTTGTAGTAACAGAATTTGGTGTTTGAGGAATCACAGCGAGGGCACTTGAGTGGCTGCTGTTCTTGGGCTTGTTTCTCCATAAGCCTGCCACTTGAAGCCATCATCCCTGTCTCATCTATTTGCTCCTGCTGCACCAAAAGTTGGAGAAAAGAAGGGAAAAAGAATGATTAAATGATGGTCTAGAACAGTGAATAAGAACCCAACTCCCATATTCTCATCCAAGAACTAGAAACAAATTTGTCATGTTATGTAGAGCAATGATAATTGAGACGTGCGTGTTTTAGAGAGAGAGAGAGAGAGAGAGAGGAACCTGTGGCCATTCGTTCGTAGTAGAAGAGATGACCATCTTCTCACAATGACTCAAAATTTCTTCTCTCAAAAGAATTGTAGAGTAAATGGATAAAGAGCAGTTTGCAACTTGAGTTCTTATGGACGGGTTGAAACTTGAAATGGGAAAGCAGGAGAGAGCAAGAGAGAGAGAGAGATTTTTATAATAAAAAAATCACGTGATGTGTAACGATTGTTTCAAAAGTAAAGAATAAAAAATTAGTAATTTGTTATTAAAACAATCAACTCGGTATCCGAGAAGGAAAATACAGAGGAGCTGCTGACTCACATTCCCACCAAGTTCGAGAAAACATTCTCCTCTGCTATTTCATAGTTACATTAATCTTTGGGGAATCCATTGGTGCGCTACCCGAGGCAGTAAATCCCACTTCTCTCTTTTATATATCTTTGTTGTTTTGTTTATAAAATATATATGATGTCCCCTTGACTGTAATGCTTGCTAGCAGTGTCTTACAAAGTACCCATCACAGATAATAGACAGCCCAATATACTTATCTAGGTCCCAGTTCAAGATCCAATGGTTGCGATCTTGCCATCAGTGTTGGTTTTTTTTTTTTTTTTTTTTATATATATGTATAATTGATGGGTCAAGATCGTCAATGAGCCGAGCCCGAGCCTTGTTTTAAGGTTAGAGAGCCTGGCTTGAACCTTATTTAAATTTTCAACCGAATTTTACTAAGTTCAGCTTACTAAAAGCTTAGTGTAGCTTTATATATATGTGTGTGTGTGTGTGTGTGTGTGTCTTTTTTGTTTTTGTTCACCGAATCTAAGCTCGGTAGCTCAAATTTGTCACAAACAAGTCCAAACTGAACTGGGCAAAACTCACCTCTTCGGCACTCCTAAGAGTGAATGTGGTGATAGGTCAGTTTAAATACAAACCTAGCCACTAGTCAAACTCTCTCTCAGAGTGCAAACTCCAAGAAGAAAGGGACAAGGAGCACCTTGTGGAAATCTACATCGCATCTCATACCCCAAAGATGAAAGAGCAGGCTTTATACGCGAGGGACTGTTTCTTAATCTGTAATCTTCTTATTCAGTTCTACTTTGGGTTGGAAAACCGTTAGACCCCTTGGGATAACCCATAAACGCCACACCCATGTGGTGGGCAGCTCATCTTCAAGAAAAAGAAGAAAAAAGAAACATGGTTTGGGGAACAAACGGATTTTGTAGTCTCCCAAGGGATCTTCTCCCCTACATCCCATAATTATTCCTCCTCTTTCAGTCCTCTCTTCCCTTCTTCTAATGGACTTTGGTCTTAGCAATATTAGTAAACTAAGACAATTGATTGTTCAAATTCAATTTTTCATATATAAACAATAAGTCCTATCTTCTTAGAGCAGGTACACATCTCATGTAATCCATCTCTTAAGTCAAAGACCAACCTGATTGGATGATCAAAACCCTAATGGCCTGCCTATAATAGGCATAATTATGATACTAACTTCACTAATTAAAGGGTCCCATGGTATGCTCGGCTCTCATCTGCTAAGCCTGAGCTCAACTTTCTAGCTTACAAGCTGAGCTTGGAACTTAAAGTTAATTACCTGGCCCAAACTAAATGAGCCTGAATCAAATTAGGGTGGGTGGGTTCGGCTCGGTTTAGTATCTATTCCTTCAACAACTATGTTTCATTTTACTTAAATAGCTGTGATACTTAATAAAATAAAATTTTATACCAAGCTTTATAGTAAAATCATATTACAATGGTAATAATTTAATTATAGGCCTTGAAAAAACGAAATCCATTCGTGTTTGCATCTCACAGTCGGCCGAAAGACAGATAATGGAGGTCATTAAATAAAACAATTAACTGTCTCTCCTAAAACCCTGAGGTTTTAGAATAGGTTAAGAGTTAATATGCTTAATAAATTTCAAGAGAGGTTCTTGATAGGCTGGAATGACAAAACAAGAATCGTGTAGCCAACCCAAATTATTTGGGACTTGAACCCGAACCTGAATGCAAACTCAACCCATGTCTATGAGCCCATGCGCTGTTAAAAGCTCAATTCAGCTTGGCTCAGTTACAGCCCTAAACCCAAACTATTTTATCTGTTGGACTTCTCAAGATTATCTTTAACTAACTGGAGATAATATGAAGTAGGACCCATTGAATAGTAGGGTCCCAAATGTTTGCCGGAGACCAACCTGTACTGATATAGTACTAAAAGATACGCATTATGCTAAAGATCTAATGGTGCCAGAAATTATATGCCTAACGTGTGAAAAGAAAGGTAGGTTTTTGGAAGAAACAGGAGGGAAATGGCAGTCGAATCAAGGGATAGAGGTGGGTCCTCCCCACTACTCTCGCCACCCCACCACCACCAGCAGCGGGGCAAAGATTCTAATTTGGCTAACTAAGAAACAAACCCAACATGCACGTTTAGGGAAAGGAAGCTCGTAGGTGTAGAGAGAGGCTTGAGTCAGTGTCGTGTAGTGAATGTGTTTGTAAAAGAACCTAAGAGAGGGATGGGAATAGGATGGGAGGGGACCAAAGAGTCAAATCCCCGCCAACTTTACCCATCAAAGGCTGACCACATTGCACCCCAAACAAAGTTTGGACAAAATTCTCCGTCTCTTCTTTTTTCTCTCCTCAGCCAATAAAGGTTTTCTATTGGTCTTTGATGACTTTGAAGCATGCTTAGACATAGATATTTCTACAGTTCTCTTCTATATGTCAGCCAATAGTATACTGTGTGATGCACTTTTGCTCTATGGACAATGGTTCTTGAATATTTTTTAATTTTCTTGAGTAAATATGGGGTTATTAGGTTAAATTTCGCCAAGTGGAAACGAGACAACGTGGGAGACACTTGGACCCTTTTTAGGCTGCCTACTCAGCTCAACAGTCGTGTGTCAGAATTGTGTCACAGCAGGAACCCTAGCCCTATTATGTTCCACCAAGAAATGTGGTTTCATAAACTACAACATATATTATGTCTATGGGACAATGTTGATAGATTCTTTCGATTATTATATTCCTTACAGTGATTCACCTATTATATATGCGCCTATGTTCATATGCAGTCCTAGGTGTTGTAGATGGTAGTATTAGGTAATCTAGTGTTTGTAAATAGTTTTATGACATGTGGCACACATGACCCACCATTTAGGGTGGTCCCACCTAATAGATCTTTTAGGTTGATCAGACGATCGAAATGTTGTCTTCAGTAGTTAGAAAGGAAAAAAAAAAAGGGTGAATAGTTAAGAAAGAAATTTACTAGTTCAATGGGTGTTTGTGATAATCCAATCATGTTAGTTCTTGATACTGAAGAACACATCATGGCTGCACCTAGACTTTATAGTGGTACATAATACCCAAATAATAGAGTTTTACAATGATGAAGTAACAAAGTGATTATCTTTGTAATCATGGCTTGACTCTATCCACTAGTCTTTTTTTTTCTTAGTCATTGCATCCTAAGCAGCAGAAGGCGTGAGTCTCCTCAAGGCACCGGCCATATAGCCCAACAGAAAATTTCTCTAGTCCCTTCACACCTTGTTAGAAGCAATGAACAGTTCCACATGGAGTTTTCAAATTTAAAGTGCCTTCTTGTCATATGGGGCCCTTAGAATGTTAGGAAACATTGTTAAATTATTTTAGCAGGGTACCCAACAGATAACTTTCTTGAGAGAGAGACGTGTTTCACACCAGTCCATATGGAGAGAGAGAGAGAGAGAGAGAGAGATGTGTTTCACAACACCCCATATGTTGGTAGACTCAAGACTATGTGATGGAAATTGAAGTAGCAGGTGGGACTTTGAGATGTCCCCACTGCATTACACTAAGATATTCAAAGAGTGAATAAAATAATAAATAAAACATAGTGCTCTCTCTCTCTCTCTCTCTCTCTCTCTCTCATATGTTAAGAAAACAAGACGAGAACCACATAACACAAGGCTGTCAACAGTTCATAATTACATTAATATGATATTATTAATCTTTTTAAGTATGGACATTAATGTCATGACTGACCTAGTCATGAAATAATATAATATCACCTCAATTACAACAAACCATTGGACATGGGATTTTACAATTTTAAACAATGATACAGATCTGAGCTAAGTACTCACCCTGAATCCGAGCTAGATTTAAACCAGCTTGTGGACTATGGGACATCGCCACATATGTCACCATTTCATTATTTTTTCCATATCATTTGAAACGAGTAATCACTGATTGTTATAGAAAGTGCTTAGACACAAAGATGGGATTCTATTATTGACGTAGATTTATTTAAAGTAAAGTCAGTTTTTGGACCAGAAATGCTAATCTGATCTAGAACCATGATGTACCCCTAAAGTGTTATATCCAATGGATCCTAAATTCTCAATAGTGATCTAGATCCTGAATTCGAAGTAGTCAACCCATTTTAATTCAGGTCCCATGGTGAACATGGAATTTGGGTTTGGTGCCCGGCCCATGCCCATGGCCCAAGCCCAGCCCTCAAATTGGCCCGAAAAAGCCCGGCAACAGCCCAAGGCCCGGACTTTTATTGAGTGCCGAGCTTGGGCTTACCTTGGCCCGGCCCGAGACCCAAACTTTTACATACATATAATATATATGTATTATATATAATATATTAATTATTTTAAAATTATCAATAGTATGTAACTTAGTTGATAAAATTTGATTTTTACAATAAGTATTGGGTTAAGTCCTAGTAAAATCAATGATTTTTTAAAATAAACAACCCTTAAAATTTAAATA